>LOJH01001371.1:0-15992 GCA_001685095.1 Ellobius talpinus
CCTGTGCCTGGGAGGGGCTAAATCACTTCTAGAAGCACAAACATGACTTTAGCATAAGCCACACAATTCCCCAGCCACGAATTCAAGACTTCCAAGAGGCAAGTTCCCTTTCCTTCCTAGTCCAGGTTCACTTCTCCTGTTTCCCTCAATTCCAGCTTCATAGCCAAGGCTCATCCCTGCTTTTCATTTGTTCAGAGTCCCTTCACCAAGGCCACTAGACCCAGTCATGGTTCCATCCATCGGGCCCTTCATTCTGCCTTCATTGTCCATTCCTCCTAAAAGTCTCCCATACTCAAATTGTTCATCTGGCCATGGAAGAACTGCTGTCTTGGGCAAAATCTGGTCAAAAAAAGCAGGTGAAAACCTTGCCTTCTAAATACTAAGATGGAGGTTGAGGCTTGACTCACTAGCTTCCTACAGAGCCCCTCTTGGGCACTTAATGCCCCGTCTCTATACCACAGAGCAGCACCTAAGAGTCTATTGCTCTTTACGCTGCAGAGACAGACAAGCAGCTCCAACTCCTCTGGTCAGGTGAATTGCTTTGTGCTACTTCAGGTATGATAGCCTTCTCTTCCACTATAGGCAACAAGTTCCCTGGCAGGGAAAACAGGATGTCCTTCTATATCTAACCTGGTACTTATCTGGGGTAGAGACTAGAACTCATCCTTGGCAAAATAGTGGATGACTCATAAGCATGAGTTTGAGAACTCATTCCCTGTAGTAATGGCAAACCATGGGCAAGCCTTTAAAATGTATAAGCACAAAGGTAAAATGAGCGTACAAATATAGACTGAATAGCCTTTACTAAAAATTGTTAGGGTGAGAAGATTTTTTTGGCTTTCATATTTTTTTACTCTAAAGTATTTGTATATCCAGGATGAGATATCTTATGGCAGGACTCAGGCATGACATGAAACTCCTCTGTGCTTTATATACATGGTGGCCTCATGAACTGAAGGAGATTTTATACAATATTTACAATGATTTGGGGCATCCAGCAAAGCTTGCTTGCACGGAGCCATCAGAAAGCAGGTGCACTGTTTGGCACTGTGGTCATTTTCCTTTTGTGGCATAGTGGGAAAGTTCAAAAAGTACCTGAGTTTGAATCATTTCTGTATTCGGAGTCTTGGATTAGAGATGCTCAGTTTGTATTGTTCTCTCCTTTTCAAGACTGAAACGAATAAACCACCATCAACCTCTTTGGAGATGCACTGAGCCTATGGACCTTAGAGCTACCTCTTTGGCCTTCAACCCACGATGGCCCCGTTCTCTCAAAGCGTCTTCAGACCCTACTTTCAGACCATACCAGTGCTATGAGTAGCCAGAGTTCCTCCCTTTTCTGCTGTAGTGACAACTGTACCTATAACCACTTCAAGGGGAAACAATGGTTTGAACTTAGGAGAACCAACCATCTCGGGACAGTGTTGCTAGGATGCGAGGCTTTCTTTCTCAACATCCTCCAGGCACACAGGACTGATCCACACAAACAAGACAAAATCTTATTGTTTTTTTCTTAAAGCCCCCCATCCTTTTTAGCACCGGAGGGATAGGAATGCTACTGTTCAAAAAATTCCAGCCTGACCTGAGGGCTGAGAGTGGAAAGAGGTCCCAGATCCCAGCCCTCAGATGACTTCTGCATCTCTTATTACAGATGGAGAATATGGGGAATTTTAGAGAAATGTATCTGCACAGGCGGCATCTTTAGTGGTAGAGTTCAGTTTGAAATTCAGAATTGAGGAATCCCGAAACCAAGTTTTCTCCTGGCCCCGGGAGTTCAGAAGATTCCGTTGCTATCACCAGCCCCAGAAGCCAGCATCATAGCTCAAGACAAGGGCTGCCTTTCGAGAAGTTCTGGAAACACACAGGGTCAGTGGATTTAAACTCAGCTGGTTGACGTCTCCTCCCCCACCTTCCACACTGTGGTCACAGCTCTTTCAAAGGCAGCTGTAAATCCTTTCATTTCTGTAAACACTCTGCTGGGGCTACCCCCATTGCTTAGGGGCCCCTGACACTAATTGCTCTGCAGAGTTGTGCAACTGGCAACACCTTATTAAAAGTGAAATATATTATACTGTCCACTTATTGCTGTTTTATAGAGATAAAGTATCCTTGCTACATGGAAAAGCTGGCGAAAAAATTGACGGGGTGCTTTCTAAACAGAAAGGGCTATGAGGCCATTCCTAGGTGTCGAGAACTACCCTGGGCATTGTTAGAAGCCTCTCCACTTGGCCTGAAGATTTTGTCTCCCCAGGAATCTCTCTCTTTTCTGTTCTCGTGTGCTGAAAAGAAAACGTGTGATGACTCAAGGTTGAGAAAATGGCCTGGACTGACACCTCCTGAATATACCATCTGTTCTCCTGCCTGCCCATAACCTGGGATGGAAGAGACTGACAACAGGAAATGCTGGATGCAGAAAGGTAGGCACAGGAAAGAAAGCTACACAGTCAGAAAGACAGGTCACCACCGACTTCCTCAGAGAGACCCACAACATCCCAATCCCACACTTAAAACGTGACAGTGTCCCTGGAGACCAGCAAGCAGATGGCCCTCTACTTGAGATTTTTCTGACTTTTTAACGGTACACAAGCAATCTGCATTCTGTAAAGCCCAGACTTAGAGTGTTGGATTTTGATCTCCACCATGCTAGCAATATGGTCCTCGATCATGATGGAAGGGCAGGAGTGAGATGCCACTGGCAGTCAGCCAGTCCATCGGGACGGAAAGAAGCAGATGCCAGAACCATGTATTTGCTAGTGGTAATGTTCTGTATATTTGGGTCTAGAGAGTGTGCTTTCTGCTTAGGAAACTACCACCTTACAATACGATTATACTCAACAAGTTCTGTACACCTACACTGTCAGAGAACTTACTCATCGTGTCACTATGGCAATGTCAACTATTTGGGACTCTTGATAAAAGTCCATTCCATGCTTAAAGAAACTGGATTAAGGCCCTTGATCTAAATCCCCCAAGATGCTTTCACTAAATAACCCTAAATCCAAGATTACTTGGCAACTCACACAGCTTATAAGCCAAGAATACTAGTAACAGTTTTAAGAGTTATAAAAAGATGAGACACCTATATGAGGTCTAGAAAGACTATCTTTATTTAAAAGAAAATTGATGAGGCTTGAATGATGACTCAGAGGGCAAAAGCACTTGATGTTCTTGTTGAAGACCCAGGTTCAGTTACCAGCGCTCATATAGCAGGTTACAACCATCTGTACCTCTAGTTCCTGGGGATCTGACACCTTCTTCTGACCTCTGCAGGCATCAGGCATGAATGTAGGGCAGATGCATATAGGAGGGCAAAACAGTCATATGCATAAAATAAAATAAATCTTTTTAAAATTTAAAATAAAATAAAATTGCTGGCTCTGTCTTAAAGAATGGAAAAGCTGGAAGAAGATGCAGGCTGCACAAAGACAGCCTGGGATGGAAGGAAGGGCAAAGATTGACACTGAAATGTCACCAGGGAACTGTGCCTCACACCCTCAGCTCCAGCTCCGAATTCCGAGTAATCATCTTTAGTGTGGTTGCTAGAAAGAGTCTGCCCATCGGGGCCATCCCTTTTTGTCTTGGCAATGTTTTACTGCTCCACCCATGCCAGCATTGAGGAGCAGCCAAGTAGGACTGGGTGGCCCCAAGAGGTAGCAGATAACAAGGGAGATGGAGTGATGGAGACAAACCTATTGTCCCTGCCACGTTTTGTGTTTCTGAGATACCAAATTGCCTGATCGCTTTGACATTTCCGAGACCAAATTAAAATGCGCCACCATGGAGACAAAATGTCATTAGCCTCATTATAAGTGATTGTGTTAAAAATAAATACAAAAATAAAGTGGGAATTAGTCCAAACCATTAAAATATAGAAGCAAAAATGGTCAACAGGGACTTAACATGTGACAGACTAAGAAAGATCGAGACACCCCCTAAGGAGAAAGAGAGATTAATGTAACAGGCACAGAGACTGAGCAACAGGCTTCTGTGACCAGAGAAGAGCCTGGGTACTAAGACAATGGCAGGCTCTTCACTGACTTGGGTTGTGAGATCTCAGGGAGGGCACTCAGCTTCCCCAAGCAGAATTTCTCCTGAGAAAGTCAGGAAATACATTTTTCATGCAGCTCTGAAGGAACAAGGCAATCTATTGGAATGGATACCCTTTTGGCACCTGGGGAGAAGGGACAGGCAGTTTCTTAGGCAAGGGCAGGTGTATCCTCACATGACCAGCATTTGGTTTCCTTGATCAGACTCTTGCACGGGAAGAAATCACAGGTAGTGTATCCATGGACCAGAATCCTGAGGGCGAGCCAGACGACATAAGTTCAATGCTTTTGGAGACAAATCCTACAACTCCATTGGATCATCCTCCTCTACCTCTTCCCCATCCATAACCCCTTACTCCACACTACTTCATTCAACCAGCACCTTGCTGTTCACTGTTTCCTCAGCCATACCCTTCTTAGTCCTACTAATGGCCCAATGTTCTTAGAACCTTAGCCATGAATAAGCCCCGACATGAACGGATACTTCCAAATGGGAGAGAGCAAAACCCTAAACACTTGCCTTATCTCCTTAGGTGAACAACACCATATCTAACTAGCACCTCCCCCTTGCCCATTAATTCCCATGGAAGCCTCATGAAGCCTATCTGTATACTAGGAATAACTACCAGACTCTGTTTTTTTTCCATATACAGCATGTCTCTTTCACACATAGGAATCACTCAACTAGAAGCCCAAGGGTAGAAAAATAATTTATCAGCATAGCATATGCTATTTCTGAATACTTTCTCTATAAATGGTACCCTAGATACACACAAAAATCATATAGTGTGACTAAGGCAGAGATTATCATTCCTTTCTAATACTCGAGAAAATAGAGGCTACTACAAAGAATGTATCTTCTGCAAGGCCCCACAGAAATAGCAGAAAAGGACTAAAAGACACAGGTCTTAACTCTAAGTTCAGTCCAAATTGTTGAGTTACTTTGCATTGGTTTTAAAGAGCAGAAGAACTCCACTGGAAGTGTAAGAGGGTTAATTCCCCAATGTCTGTAAATGGCTTGACACATAAGTAAAGCATCCACAATGCTCAGTAGTGATGAGCAAGGGGCTCAGAAAGCTTTGGCAACATGAGCTCACTAATCCTCCAGGCTTCCAGCCAAATCTGTGGCGGGAGATGGTCTTTCTATCTTTGCCTCAGTCCTCCCCCGGCTGCACCATCATGATCCCTCAGGAAATGTAAGAAGAAGGAGTAACATTTTTTCCTTATCATTTCAAATGAGGATGAGATAAGGGTCCTGGGAGCACTGTGTGAGAAGACAGGAAAGGAAAGGAAATATTGGCCAGCTGTAAAACAAGGTAGATTCAACCATGGCTGACAAAATCTGAGACAGCGGATACCAGGACAAGAGGAGATAGCTGACAGCATCAGTGTTACCCTATAAACAGAAACACATTATCCTACAGTCCCAAACAGAATAGCTGTTTAACTGGGGTATGCGATTTTTATTTTTGTGTGTTGTGCAGGAGCGTGTACTTTGTTCTTGCCTCCAGAAGCCATTCTGTAGAGCTATGGAATGGATGCCTTCCTCTTCTGTGCCATAGCTCTCCATTTGAATTTCCTAGCTCCTCATGTTTCTAGTTGCCACTTTCTTCCTTCCAAACCCAGGAAACATCTTCTCTCTGTGTGTATGTTATTGTGTGTGTGCATGTGTGTGTTCCTGCCTATATGAATCATCTATGTGGCTCTTTCTCCCTTCTTCTCTTTCAACATCAGTTAGCTGGTAATCTGATGCTATAGCAAACTACTCAAGATCTTCAAGTTGTTTATAGGATTGGAGGCTTCATTTTGTGATCAGTTGATTGATGTCAACTGATGCTTTAGGCATGTGGTATGATGGGTACATCATGGTAGATGTTCATGGCAAAATCATTCACCTATAGGGCAGGACCTGACAGAAGAGGAATGACCTACAGTTCTAACTTCTTACAAGAGCCTTCTTCTTAAGGTTTTACCAACTCTCTGGGCCACCATGGCTAGAGAACAAGCTTTTAACCCAGTGTTATTTCAAAGATATTTCATACCCAAACTACATGAAGTTGTTTGTGGCCATTGATTTAGGAGTGAGCTCATTTTCTCTTTGCTCCAAATGGTAATCAGAGTAGAAAAATTTTCATCATTGCCTGTCAGCTCATTATCAGGGCCTGAGGACCAATGGCTAAGACAATGTAAGAAGATCTCTTGAAAGGCCTAGCTTGCAGCTAAGAAGACATGTCTTTCGAGGTGAAAAACATCAATTACTCCCTAGAGACAGGAGAGTGAGGACCACGTGCTAAAATGATTTAGACACCAGGTTTCAGGGTTACCATTGGTTGTAATCAGTCCCATTTCCTAAACTCTCATTAGAACCACAAAGCATCCATGCTGGCAAGCATCATGAGAGATCAGATCTTGCAATCTCACTTTGCAGATACAGAATGTGAAAATGGAAGACATCCAGGGCTCAAAGTTACAAACTCAGGCAAGCCCTGGAAGCACAGAGTTTAGGGCACTGACTCTGAGGGCTCTGCCCCCAGAACCACTTGTGATTGCTCTTGGAGAATGGGAATAACTGTTCATGAGTGCTGTACTCTGATCATAGAGACAGCAACAAGAAGAGAAAAAGCTGCAGACATGATCCTCAGAAGAGTAGACCACTGAAATAGCACAGATTAGGGCCACTGAAGCACACCGATGAATTAAGACAGTTTCCCCTAGCATCAATTATAGGAATCACCAAGCAACCACCCAAAATGTGCCATATCAGCTGTCATATCCTGGCCAACTGCATCAGAAGGTTGGAAAGTAGGGCTGCCTGTCAGAGTTGTAGCAATGCCCCCCAGGGGTTCTGATAATGGAGCCAAGGTTGAGAATCATTGCTCTAAAAAGCAAGAGCAAGAATGGGTTACTATTGGATGAAGGGACCAAGAGAAACTGCCTAGAAAAGAAAGCACTCAGGCTTGATTTCAAGTAAGGTGGGCCTGAGAGGGGGCTCGAGATGCTTCGCTGGCAATCTCCTGGACCAGGAACTGTGCTTTCTCTAGCAAGGCTGAAGAAAAGCCACTGGTGTCTTCTTCCCCAAGCCATTCCTCTGCACGGAGCACCTGAGGGTTCCAGTGCTTTCCTAAATGGAGCAGGTGAGTCAGTGTTTGAAGGGCTTAAGGCGCTTGGAGCGAGGTGTCTGCCTGCTCAGCAGTCCTGCCTCCAGCTGACCTGCCTCCATACTGCAGGATCAGCCCACAGCGCTCTGGGGGTGTCTGCAGATGATGTAGGTGATAGTTTCCCTAGCTTAATAAGGAACTGTCCCCAGGCGCCTAATCACTCAGAGGCGTGGGAAGAAGGGAAATCACTGTAAAGGGGTCTTTCAAATGTCATCTCTCGCTTGCCTTTCCACCACACATCTCGTCTGCCTATGTCAGCAGCCTCATCCGCCCAGAAAGATGCAGCTGGGTAGACACCCTGCAAGCAGCAAAGAGTGAAGGCCACTCCTCTGAGGTGTGGAGGTCTGCTGTGTCTATCAGCCCAACAAAGAGGAGAGACAGACAGAGGGAAACGGTGCTTTCCAACACTTACCTCCTAGCATCCCCAAGGCTCCTTTCTGCAGCTTGGCAGTGGTGTCAAGGCTGTTCAGTATTTACACTGAGCTTGTCCTGAAAATCCTCTAATGCTCCTATGGCTGCTCTCAATTAACCTTCTCCCATAGGTCGGAAGCTTCAATCTCATTCTGGCTGAACACTAAGTCACAAAGAGGCCCGCAAAGCTGCCAACTTATGGTGCTCCTCAGCTACTGGATGGCTTCCTAGCTTGCTAACCTGCTTACTAATATATTGCTATTAGTAAATGACACATTGTATTAGTCAAGGTTCTCTAAAGGAACAGAATAGGATGGACACATCAAACAAATATTTTATGCATGTATTATTCTGTAATATATTATTTTTACAAATTATATAATATATTGTTATTAGTAATTACATATAATAGATTTATTCTTAATATATTAATATGTAAACAATATATATTGAGGAATTAGGTCAATTTATGCTAATAATAACAGCTAAATCACAACTAAGGGATTGAGAGCCCCAAGTTACCCAGTCTTTGAAGCTAGAGGCCTCATCATCAGTTGGTGCAGTCCCATAGTGACTATCTGTCACTGGGGAGGCTGGCAATCATGCAGTAGCTCATAACACAAGGCTGAATGCCACAAGATTCCCAAACTGGTACCCCAAACCTGAAAGATTCCTAGAGAGCTGCTTGTCCTTGGTCTGCCTGAAAGCCTGGAAACACTGGCTCTTGCATCAAGAAAGAATCCTTGGCAGCAAGAAAGAATCCATGTGAGTCAAGGGGGAGCAGTCTTCCTCTGGCCAGACATATTTCTCAGGACTGTTGCCAGAAGGGCCGCCTCACATTCAGGATGGTCTTCAACATCTACTAAGATAGTCAGGACCCTTTTTCAGAAGAGGCTCTGATGTGAGATTCTCATCTGTATGCTGTGAATATTTTTTACTAGTAAAGAAGCTGCTTTGGCATGTGGCAGGGCAGGATAGAGTTAGCAGGGAATACTAAACTGAATGCTGGGAGCAAGAAGGCAGAGTCAGGCAGATGTCATGTAGCTCCTGAAGGAGAAAGGCACAGGAAACTTACCGGTATGCCACAGCCTTGAAGCAATACACAGATTAATGGGAATAGGTTAATTTAAGACCTAAGAGCTAGCTAGAAATACACCTGAACCATTGGCCAAACAGTGTTGTAATTAATATAGATTTGTGTGATTATTCAGACCTGTGCCACCAGGAAATGAACATGAATTCTCCATTTACAAGGTTCTTTACTCAAGTGATTCCAAATTGTGCAAGTTAACATGAAAACTAACCATGATACCCTTTAAAGATTTTATCCAATGAAAATTTCCTGAGAACACAGCTTCTCTCAGCCTCTTGGAAGCTGCTGGGACCACTCTCTTACTCACATTCATTCCTCAGGAGCACACTCTCCAACCTCACTGGCAAACTGGAAAGGAGGATGAACAGTAAGGCCAGCCATGTAGGCAAGCTCTTAAAATGGAGGATTCCAAAGAATAAAGGTCTGTTTATGATTTCGCACCCCTCAAATGCCAAATGCTTATCTGTAATCATTCAGGAAGTTCTGACCTGGGCACTGAGTAGGAAGCAGGCTTCTGAAGAGCAAGCTTTCATAGTGCATAGTTCCCTAACCAGCTCTTCCAGTTCATTTGATGTGGGAGTCCCTTCTGTAAGCTGTGCTTACCATTAATGAATAAAGAAACTGCTTTGGACCTATAGCAAGGCGGAACTTATGTAGGCAGGGCAAACTAAACTGAATGCTGGGAGAAAGAAGGGCAGAGTCAGAGAGAAGCCATGTAGCCTTGCTGGAGACAGATGTCAGAACCTTGCCAGTAGGCCATGACCCTCATGATGAAATATAAAAATAATAAAGATTGGTTAATTCTAGATGTAAGAGCTAGCTAGCAATACACTTAAGTAATTAGCCAAACAGTGTTTTAAATTTGTATAGTTTTTGTGTGATTATTCCGGGATACGTGGCTAGGAACCAACAAATGGCCTCTCTTCATACTACAGTCACTGGGTAGAGTCTTGTTCTGAGCTTGTGGTTCCAGCTGGGTCATGGCTAACTGAGATGGGGGCTGTTGGATTGCTGGAATGCTATTTCTCTATCAAAGTCCTAGCCAGCAGAGCAATGACCTGAGGAAAGTGGGCTAGCCTGGGAGGATGAGGCCTCCCTTCTGCGCCTGGTTCTTTTATGAGTTACTGTGTGAACCTGATCAAATTAGTTCACTTTTAAGCCCCCTGTCTCCTCATTTATAACAGAGGCTTTGGCTCAAATGTTCCTATGGTCCTTATCATAATCATCATCTCTGGCACTGGGCTTGGCCTTCTCTTCATGCCCTAGTATTAAATGCTGAAGAGACTGTCACGGGTGGGGGCTAGGCTTTAATCTGTTAGTGCCTTTAATTTATATTGTAGTGATTTGGTGACTTTTGTGGTCACACACTAATAACCTGAGGCCTGCATGCCATTCTCTTGCTGGCTGTTGTTCTGACCCGCTGACCAGCTTACCAACATATTCTTGTAGATCAAATGCATCTGTGTAGTCATCTCCCTGGTCTTTTTCCGAGTTGCTGCTCTGCAGAATTTATCATCTCTGTATGTGAATGCTTGATTCAGATCTCTCTGTTTCTCTCTGTCTCTCTCTTTCTGTCTCTCTGTCTCTGTGTGTGTCTCTCTCAAACACATGCATGCACACATCCAACTGACTACTTAACATGTCTAAAAGGTGTATCAAGTACAACATATCCAAAATAAACCCTCTGGCACCTCACACTGGAACTGAATGTCTCAAACCCTGTTCTACTCATTGACAAATTTAGGAAAAATGGAAATTTCATCCCAGCTTAGTAGCTCTGCCTACAATGTGCAGCTATGATCCCCCACTGTTACTTTTTCCTTACCCATTACTCTACATCAAACCACCATTGTCTTTGGTTTAAGGATGACCTCCTAGATGTTGTAGAATCTGTCCCTCCATAGCCAGAACAGTCCTTTGAATGAGCGATGTCACATTGCTAGTTTGCTGTCTCTAAGAGTTCTTCATCTAGTCCAGAGGAGAAGCCAAACTTCTTAGAGAGGACGCTCATCAGCTCTCCATCACTTCCACAGATACCTGGGATGCAATCAGCTGGTAGAGTAAATGTTGATTGTGCCTTGCAGGTTCAGGGGCTTCAGTCTACAGCCAGTTGACCCTATTGCTTTGTGCCTGTGGCTGCATTCTGCATCATAGAAGGACCATGTGACAGAGGAAGCCAGCTGACTTCAGGCAGGAAAGTCAAAGAGAATGACCAGTATGTCACAATCTCCTTTGATGACACACCCACAAAGACTAAAATCTCTCACCAGCACCTACATTAAGTTTCACTGTCTTTGAGTACTGCCAAGCTGTAGATAAAATCCATGGGCCTTTGGGAGACATTTATCCAAACCATAGCAGAAGAAAACATGGCTCATGGAACCAGGCCCCTATTACTTCTCTCTCTACATCTCCTGCTCTTTCTATGTGTTTGCTCTGTTCTCATTGCTGCATCTTTCTGGTTCCTTGTCTAGGCCACACAGCTAACACTCACACCTTGGTATTTCTGTACCAGTCAGTACATCTGCCTGGAATGTTCTCTTCCAACTTCTTCCCCTCCTACAAGCCTCCACTCAGTTGTGATCTTCAAAATGAGACCCAACCAGACTGACTTTCTTGTCCAGTATTAGCAGGCTCCATATACTAATATATATTTGTCTTTTATCTCTATTATTCTCATTGTTATAAAATACCATGTGTCATATGCTTATTGTTTTATTGTTTATTATAATATTCCCTCCACTAGTGAATAGGCTTTCTAAGGGCAGGAAACTGTCTTTAATTCACTATAGATCTCAAAGTCCTACAAAGGTGCTTAATCCAAGCTAGGTGCTTACAGATGATTGAATGAATTCAGTAAGACCAATGGTTAATTGTAAAAAGGTTGGAGAAAAATTCACTGCTCCTCTTACTCTTACATAGGCACTCAACACACAGCACTCCTGATGCCTGCTCTGTTTGACTGAGGTTTTCTATACACACACTAAACAATTTGTAAGTAGATAGCAAACTTGATATCCTGATTCAACCCACTTCCGACACTATCTACCTGGAAACAGTGCCAAATCCCATAAGACTCAGAACAGGCCCATAGGGATTGGAGTTAATTGCAAGCCCCGGCAATGACCTGTGCTTCGGACTGACCAGCAATAAAACATGATTCTCAGGACTCCCTCTTCAGGTTTAATTAACTGCTAAGAGTAGATTGTAGGACTCAAGGGAACACTTTAACTGTGTTAATTCACTTATTGTAAGGGATATTACATGGGGCAGAAGAACACAACCAAGTAGAAGATATGTGCAAGTCAAGGTATGCTGGGAGAGGTGTGAAACTTCCATACCTTCTCTGGCTACCCTCCAGGAACCTCTCCTTGCTTAACCAAGCTGAAGCTTTCTGACCCTGTCCTTTGGGACTTGTTTGTAGTCACAATTGATTGATTAGCTGGCCATAAGTGATTATGATGTTCAATGCTCAGGTCCTCTCCCTTCCCCCAGAGGTCAGAGTGTTGGAGATGAAAGTTCCATTCATCTAATCACACAGTTGGTTCCCCTAGCAACCAGCCCTTATCTTGAGCCCAACCAAGAATCACCTCATTAGAACAAAAGATGCTCCCGTAGCCTAGAAAATGCCAGGAGACTTAGGGGCTCAATGCTCTGCACTCCTATAACTCAGGAAATCACAGAGGTCTCAGGAGTTCCGCGTCAGCAACCAGTTCAAGGACCAAATATTGGAACAGAATATTCTAGCACCCCATCTACAAAAATATTAGGAGTTCTTTCTCAGAAACCTAAGGCAGAGGCCAACATATGTATCTTATAATTTCACAGTATCGCACCAGGTAAATCAAGAACTCAATAAGCGATTTGATATAGATTTATCCTGAAATTTGAGCATGCTTTCCAATTAAAACAAATCCTTGAAGGCATAAAGAATAATTTAATTTTGTTGGTCCTGCTGTCTGGAATTCATAAACATACAATTCTATAAGTGCACAAGCTCATCTAGACCTGAGCAGGCATACAGCATGTCTATGATAACGTGTGAAGCCCAGTGAAAACATTCTGAATTCAGAAAACAAAGTTTCTCACATTTGGACTCCATTCGTAACATGGACATTTAGTAACTTGCAAGGCTATTGAAAGTTCAGGTTTCCCCAGCACCATCCATCATTTTTCTGACGTTTAAATTACACAAACCAAATCCCCAATGGATGAGAATATGGCCATGTGGACTGTGGAGCCCTGCCCTCCCCTCAACACCACACCTTGGAAAACACCCTGGGCCCTCCATCCTCTCTTCCAATGGTTTCACTCCCATCTCCCTTCTCTCAGTCTTATCCCGGAAAGAGAAGCATGGGGCCAATGGAGGAAGGCTCCCTCATGAGGTAATCTCCTGGTATGCCTTTAAAAGCAAGCTCTAAAGGCCTGCTCTGAGAAGCCTCCCTGAGGAAATCTAGCAGAGCTGCTTTTGCTCGCTTCACACTCTCCTAAGACTGCTTATGCAGGAGTGGGGAGAGCACACCCTGGGCTGTGAACATGCTTCCAGGCCAAGCTTTGCAGTGCAAGGCTCGGGAGATGGCTTTGCCTAGTCATCTCTCCATCCTAAACCTCAAGGGCCCAGCAGACAGTGAATGCATAGCCCATTCCTGTCACATTATGACCTTGTGAAATGAGTCATTGTCTGTGTTGTTGCCCAAGGATGCAGCTTTTCCCTAAACCAAATGTGACATTTATAATGGTTCATGAAAAGATTCTAATCAGTGAGCTATAACACAGAGATTATCGGTTTAGCTTTTTAAGTTATTGTTGTCAAGAACACAGCAGCAAAGAAATCAGGCCAGCAGTCAGTTGAACATAAGACAAAATAGAATTCTGAATTTCAAAGGGTCCATGGTCATTCACCAGTTCTAAGTTCCTGCTGGCCAACTGTGCAAAGTCCTCCTAGGTCTGCTACTTTAGCCTCACCCAGAGAGACTGGTATCACCTCTTACCAAAATTACACTGGTACACCACTTGCTTTCCATTGAAAACAACACAGACACCAGTCGAGAGTCTTCCTTCCTCTGCAGTTCTTAGGATCATTCCACTTTCTTGGTGACAGGAGACGCATTGCTTAATTGATATTTAAGGCTCATTATTTAACTGATGTCAAAATTCTACTGTCATAACTGAGACTAGATCTATATAGCTATCCACAACTCTCTAATTTTTAGATACTGCCTTTTGTTTTGACTTTAGACATCTCCCAATAGGAACCTTATCAGGACTGTCCATCTCACTCCTGATTATGTTCAAGTCACCAGAACAGAATCCAAGTCACCTGAAGGACAGTTACTGGAACAGGCTGGCTCCACACTCAATGAGAAAGCCATTTCAGTGAAATTCTCTTTTTACGACAGTACAAGAATTTCTTTCTGCTTTACTTCAGATACACTAGCACAGAGAAAAGTCCTACTCTGCTGCCCAGTAGTATTAGGAAGTATGTTCCCATTTCTATAAAGTATTCGGCAGAGAAGATCTGGAATGGCAAAGAAGGCAATGATCAGCTTCCGGGTTGGGGATAAAATAATTTTTCTGTGAAACAAATGAGAGAACCAGAAGCTTCTTGGAACCCCCACACGTCAGAAGTTCGAGTTTGGTGATATCCTGGGAGAAGTCCACCTTTGAATGGCTGGGAGAAGACAGCTCACATCAGTTAGAAAGGTTGCTAAGATACCACACTGTCTGTTTAAAATCAGTGTCACAGCTCTCAGCAGAGTGATGTTGTTCCCCAGGGGACATTTGGCTATCTATGTCTGGAGACATTTTTGGCTGTCACAATTCAAGAGGTGCTGCTGGCATCTGGTGGGTAGAGGCCAAGGTTGCTGCTAAACATCCTACAACCCACAGAACAAGCATAACAACAAACAAGAATCCTGTGGAAGGAGGCAAGTATGCAAGGTAAAAGAACCGTAGCTCAGAGAATAAAGCGCAAGATAGAAAATCATAACAATTAGAACAGAGCGTTCGTGAAGGACAGATTCAGCTTTGGACACAAGCCAGGGAGTCAACAGGCTCAAGCAAAAGAGAAACAGCTCAGAGGTGTGGGCTGCATTTTTACATAAACTACAGTGCAACAAGGGGAACAGAAACCACATTAGATCAGTTCAGAGTGAGGAGTCCACTTGAGAAATCTTATGAGATATGTTAAAAACAAACAAACAAAAAAACATGCTTTATTTCATCAATGCGAGTCCAGAACAAGGCTTCCAGAGGCCAGAATTATGTCTTGGAGTGTAAAATAAAAAATGGTTCCGCTTGGTCTTAAAAACATCAATCCCTAAAGGGCTTCTTCGGTGGCTCAACTTTGCAGCATGGGTGGCAGCCGTCAAGCCAGAGAAGGTTGACATATGGAATACAACATTGGCTCACATGCCTACTTATCTCGGTCATCCCAGAAACACTGTGTCAGCCTGGGTCCTCTGAGAACCAGACAGCAAGACAGCTTTGGATGTGCAAGACATTTGTTTTGGGAAGAAACTGTGAAAGAAAAGTGAAGGAACCAAGAGGGCCCACAGACGGCTGTGCCAGCCTGGTCTCTGGTGAAGGTGAGAGGAAGGCTGCTGGGAAGGTGAGTAGGAGGAGGCAGAAGAAACAGTGAAGTTGAGGAAAGCTCAAAGAGCCATCTCAGATGGCTTCAAGCAAAAGCCACCCCCCAGAGAAAAACTATTTTCTACAAGGACCGAAAGTGGTGTCTCTACCACACTCAACCATGGCTGGGGCATAGCCAAAGGAAATGGCCTTGGGGCTAGAAACAGCAATGAACTCCAGAGAACTGCCTGTAGCTCTTGGTCATCCACACCTCAAAGGCAGAGAACTGAGAGGCACTCTCCTGCCCCTACTTCTGGACCTGGACTTGTGGATCAAAACTACGTCTGGGAAAGACAACCTTCTCCAAGTTTCCCTGTACTCTTTTTTTTCCACAGGATTCCATTAGCATCTTTTAATAACATCAGGAAGTGCACAAGCAGGGGAACCTGAGCTTGAATTCCTAGAACCATGTAAAGAGCCAGCTTGGCAGTGCCTGCCTGCAAACCCAGGGCTATGGGATGGAGATGGGAGAATCCCAAGGACTTATTAGATAACAAGTCTACAGGTCTGTGAGCTTTGGGTTCAGTAAGAGACCCTGCTTCAAAAGTGAGAAGAGAGATAAAGAAAGATACCCAACATGAACATCTGGCCTCCTCGCGTACATACCTGCACACACACACACACACACACACACACACACACACACACACACAC
>LOJH01001371.1:16085-30728 GCA_001685095.1 Ellobius talpinus
ACACACACACACACACACACACACACACACACACACACACACAAAGTTTTAAAAGAAAGCAATTCTAACTTCACCCCAGCATGACTTTTTGACAGGGCAAGGGGTATTTCCAACCTACATCAGTAAGGCAAGGCTCAGTGTATCCAGGCAAGCTGGTACTGAGACCCAGCCAGGACAGAGCGAAAGGGAGCAGGGATTCTAGAGATGCAGAACCATGAACAGTTGAAATAAATGGTCCCTGTCTTTAGCTTTTAATTATTACAAAGACTATTTGACATTTGTTTCTCTTCAATGGTCACTTTGATGACTGAGAGATTATTCTGGTCTGTATTCATTGATAGGTCACCCATTCTTACCACAAAGATAGTATTGTTGAAGAACAGTACAGCTGCTACAAAATGGGGTCCGTCACAGCAAACATAGTGTCCCACTACACAGAGTGATTTGTGGCCAGAGAATTATCTCTACAGTCGGTCCTAGAGGGGCACAGTCAGAGTTGTGCCATTGTTAACACTTTGACCTATAACAAAACTCTTTTTGAACAAGAGAAAGAGGCTGGGGATGGTGTGTGTGTTTGATGTGCGTGTGACATATGTGGCATTTGGATAAACACAGATGTGTGGGAGAGTGGGATCTGTGCATATTTATGGATAGGTGGTATATATATGCAACCTGGTGGAGTCATGATTGTGTGTGAGTCATATATACAGGTATATTTATATGTGGATAGCATATATGCCTAAGTGTATGGAATGTGTGAGTGAGTAAAATGTATAAATGTATGCATGCACATGTGTAAGTGTGTGTGGTAGGGTATGTGTGTATGGATGCAAGGGTAGTATGGTTATCTTTACATGAGAGTAGATGATGTGAAAGAGTTGGCTGAGTGGGTAGTAAGGATACAGGTAGATGGGCACATGTATGTATGAATGGATGGAGGATGTATGAGTGTGTTTGGGCACATATAAGCAAGTGGTATGTATGTATGGGTTTAGTGGATGGTTAGCACATGAGTGTGTATGTGGTAAGGTAGGTTGGTGCTGTGTGGGGGTATGTATGAGGATGGCTGAGTAGTTGGTGTATTGGTATGGATGTGTGGATGTATAGGTGGGTAACATGTGTTTGTACAAATTGGGGTTGTTACGTGGTATGTGCATGTAGATAAGGGCATGGAAGGAGCTAATGATGTGTGTATGGATGGATATGTGGATGGGGACACTACAAAGGAGTCTGTGGGGAAAGCTTAAGAAAGTAATTGAAGTATTTCTTATGGATTAACTTACTTGAACAAAATAAAGTCTAATCACAGGCCTAAATGAGAGGTTCTACTGCTAGTGAGGCACAGCCTGAACTGGCACCTGGGAAGAACAATTGGTGGGCTAACGGGAAGTACTTTCTCTGCATTGGAAAATCGGGCATGCTCCATCTCTTCCTACTTCTCACCATCAAAAGAAAGAAAAACAATCTCAAGAATTGAAAATAAGTAGGAATAGGGCAAAGCAATAGAGCATATAAGGTGTTTTTATGGAGGACAGAGGAGGTTATAACCTGCTGTCTTTGATTTCTCCAGCCTTCCCTGTTCTGTACTCTCCCCATTGTTTCTACACTTGAGCCAAAACGTAAGACAGGACTATGTTACTGAAATTCTCTTGCCTTCCTAGGCACATAGACTTCAGTGACGCTTCCAGAAGACTAATGGTGTGGAAATGTCAGCTGTTTCTCTATAACCCTAATCTGCAAGCAGATGTATCTTCCAGAAAACGTGGCTTCAGTCAGCCATGCTCAACAATGTATGATGGGGTCCTAAACGCCTTCACTGATTTGATAAGGCTTGACCACATCCACAGTTTGTGATGCATGGATATAGGAACTGTATGCTGAAGACTGAGCAGCTCGAAACCAAACTAGAAAGTATAGCTTACAGTTCATAACTCTAGGCCAGGAGACATTCCCATTCCAAAGAGGAGGTATAACAGGCACACATCTGATCCTAGACAATACTAGGTTAGGTTTGTAGTTAAGGAACATGAGCTCTTCTCCAACTATCCAGACTGTGGTCAAGGCCTGCAGAATACTACTGCCCACCAGCCAGAGCTGTGACATAGAGACTCACTTAGTGCAAAATGCCAGGGAATCTCAAGGATCTTTTTGAGAACTGTGGGCCAGCCAAGACTACCAACCAACGTGAGGGATTTGGACAGGGTGCAAGACAGATGCACAGGCCCATAAATTACCCCATTTCTGTTCATACATGAATTATTCTCATTACGGACTATTCATAGGATAGACAAGGTCATGAGGACCTGAGATGTTTTATGGTTTTCTGTGGCTTGAACAAAGAAAAATCCAAACTCTAGGATTCACCAATCAACTTGCATGGAGTAGAATGGATCAGGACCATAGCATATGTCTGAAGCACAATTAATAAAAGATCGGGGTCAGAAATTGGGGTTCAACCTGAAGATCCGAAAAGCAATCAGCCACTAGCTCTTACCTCGACCTCAGTCTGAAATGGCAATCCTGCCTCCAGGAACTTCAGAATGAGATTGTGTCTGTGAGCTGTCTCCCCACATCTTATATTCCTCTCTAGGGCTGGGATTAAAGGCGTGCACCACTGGGATTAAAGACATGCACCACCTGATTTCTATGGCAACTAGTATGGCTACTGGGATTCAAGGTGTATGTTATTATAACCTGGTCTATAAGACTCACCAGTGGATTGTTTTGCTCTCAGATCTTCAGGCAGTCTTTATTTATTAAAATAAAGTTGAAATGCCACTTCATGTCTAGGGCAGCCAAAATGTTCCATAATTTCCAAAAGACTCCTCTACCTCTGTCATTCTTCCTTGGAATTCTGCTTTCAGTGAGGAGAGTGAGCAGGGCCTCGAACTCAGCCACAGGGCAGGAATAGCTTGCTCTTAGGCTATAAGTCAGAGTCCCTTTCTACCCCTCTCAGGTCTCTTATAACACAAATGGAGAAGTCCCACTCTCTGGCAAGGTCCAAGCAGTTAAGGTGGGAAACAGAAACTACCTTACGGTGGTCTCCATGGGAACAGAAGCAAACAGAACTGATTTCAAGCCTATAGAAGAGATATCAGGAGCTTCCTCACCAGGCTGCCTGTTCCTGAACCAGAGTATATGCCACCCTGACAACCACACAAACACACAGCCAGAGAAAAGCATGTACAGACAAAAGGATCCCCAGACAGCATTGACCTATACAAGATACATAAGACCTGGCTCTCCGTAACTCAGAGGGCTGGAACTTTTCTGGGTACCTCTGAGATCACCCAATTATTTTATGCAGAGGAATAAGCATCTTACAGAAGTTAAAGCACTTATTTATGGCCACTGGCTTTATAAGTAAAGCCAAAGACGATGCTAGGACTCAGTGAATCAGTGCACCCATGAGATGGCTACAGAAGGATTAATCTGCTTTAAATACAAATTATTTACATGAAAGATGAAAACAAACAGTTGTCTGGGTCATCACAAGCATTGGCCACATCCTTCAGATAGCATGAATTTAAGCTGGTATCAGTTGTCAGTGGTCATGTTCTTCCAAGACTCCATGGGCCGTCGGGAGAAGATGCAGCATCTCAATAGCCCAATGGTAGTTTTCATCCTCCCTTCCCGTCTGGACCTCACCCAAAGAGGCATCCATCTCAGTGCCAAGTAAGACTGGGAAATATCCTCTCCATGGGATAAAGCCAGGGGACTCCTAAGGAAACTCCAGTTTCTCTTGGAGCCTGCAAGCTAATGGGCTATTTCCATCTGCCATGTTCTCTCTTCCAGCATTCCCCTCCTCTCATTGAAGAATACAGAAAATCCCTTGGCTCTGGTCTATTCAGAAGAACCAAGCTGGCTTGCTCAGAGTAGCCTCAGGCTTCCTTAAGCCTGTAGTTGTAGAAATGGGAATGTCCTAGGTGTTTTGACTCTTACTGTCTGATCCTTTCTGGTATGCTTCTGAATTTGAACTCCCGTTTCTCATTCTGAATTTATCAACAACTTCATGCAGCTATCATCTCCACTGTGCTCTGTGCTTGCTTCCACGTTGCTGATTGTTAAGCAGAGGTGATGGGAGTGGAAAGGGAAGAAGACTGTATCTTTCGCTTGCTCCATTATAGAGCAGGGAAGATATGTGTGTGTGTGATGTGTACATGTACGTCTACCATGAACCAATAGGAAGGCCACAAGATTCTCAGAATGAATTTTCTCTTGGCTTAGTGCAGTTCTGAGGTCAAACAGATATTGGAAAGGGATGTTTTGATGGCATAGTGATAATACAAGCCAGCACCTGTCACAGTGTGTAGACCAAAGAGGTTGTGACTTGTGTCAGCTTGACACAAATCTGACATTTTTTTTTTCAGGATACTGCCCTAAGTATGTCCTTCATTATGTCAAGGAACCATGTATTTCTAGAAGACTCCCAGTTCAGCTGTAAAGGTCAGTATTCTACAAAGGACCAGGCTTCTGTTTGGCTTTGTGCTTCCAGACCCTAATCCTTTGATTTTTCCCACTGACTTACCTTGTCCCACAACGTTTCTTGGGAGCACTAATGTGATTCCGCACATTGTGAGTAAGAGTGGGAACAGAATAGTACTGGGGTTATGGGACTATCTTTCATCAGATTGTGAGATAAATCTTAGCTTCCCTCTTAACAATCACAGAGGAATGAGCCCAGACAGAGGGTAAGATCTGCTTTCCAGAGGGCCTCAGTCACTATCTGCATATGACTTTACAGAAGATTCCCATACCCCTTTTGCCTCGATGGGGGATAGACTAGATAGTCTCCAATGTCCCTTTGCAAGGTCCCTGGTATGGCTGGCTGGGGGCGGGGGGTAGGGAGAGAGCTTATTCATATTCTGGTATCATCATAATAATGACATGTAGTTAGAGTGCTCACAGTCACTCAAGGATCCAGTCAAAACTCCTCTAATCACAGCCTGGATTTTTCCAGAGGAAAAGCTCACGTAGAATATAGCAGCTAAGACAACTAGAACTCTGCCATCTCTGAAATACATTCAGAAGTTCAGTGACACACTAGACTCAGTGGACACGTGTTAAGGGCTGAAATTGTTATGTTTCCGGGAAGGGTAGAATACCCAAAACCATCTATTCTTGTTCCATGGTAAGACTGTTTATCAGCTGAGAGAGAGAGCTCAAAACACTGACAGCCGACCTTACAGGTTCCGAGGGCTGTGGTGCTGACCTGTGTTTGCTGTTAGCAACAGACTCCATAGCCTCTGTAAGTCACTGGAAATATTCTTTTAAAGACCGGCAGGTTCACTCATGCTTTTCTTTCCTAATCACCTCTTCCGGAGGTCTAAGACATGGCTTCTTCCATCTGAGCTGTGCCAGAGGCCTCCCAACGGCAATGTTCATCCTCAATCCAGTCTACAAGCTTCTACAAGAATGAGACTCAATGATATAAAACCAGGGTCCATACCCCATCTCATGAATTATATCAATCATGGACCATCATTCTAGAATAATAACCAAAATGCCCTTCAGAAACTATTTTCACTTTCTGACCCCTGCACAGTAGGCTGGCAGCCTCATCTTGGGCTCTACTCAAGTAGGAGAATGAGCCCTCAGAATTCCTGCTGAAGTCCTGTAGGGAACAGAAGTCTAAACAGGTCCGTTTGTAAATTAGAAAACGTGGTGCTGGTCTGGATACCCAACATTCGCGAAGATGACTAAGGATGCACATTTGTGAGGGGATAATGTGCCAGCAACAAAATGGCTGACATTGGCTGTCCAGGGAACCCAGAAGTAAACAGTGACACAGTCTGTTATATAACTATTTCTGGCAAAAAGCCGCCTGTGTGAGGGTTTTATATAAGTGTGACTCTCGGGTCAGAAGTCTTAGCCTTGGCCATTGATTGCCTCTTTCTTCACCAGTCTTTCTGTTACTATCTGCCTGTAGCCTTGCAGCCTATGTGTGCAGCTCTTGGGTGCCACTGGAGGCCTGTGTAGTACTGAATAAAATATGTCTTTTCTTCCTACAACCCCTCAAAGTCTCTTCAACCTCTTCCCCTCCCTTGGCCCGCCTCCTCTCCTGGCATCAGAGCTTGAACCCCACACATACCCTATTCGTCCTGTCTATTCTGCCTTTCTTAATTACCGTTACATTTCTATGAAGCGATACCATGACCAAGGCAGCGTACAAGACAAAGCATTTAACTGGGCTTGCTTACAGTTTCAGATGGTTAGTCCGCGACTATCATGGCAGGAACCATGGCAGCCAGGTAGGCACTGGAGCAATAGCTGAGAGCTAACATCTGATCCACAAGCACACAGCAGAAAAAGAGCAAGGTTGAACCTGTTGTGGGCTTTTGAAGCCTCAAAGCCCACCCCCAGCCACACCTCCTCCAATGAGGTGACACCTCCTAATTGTTATTAATGAGTCTACCAATTGGAATCCAGACATTCATATATAAGCCAATGGAGGCCATTCTCATTCAAACCACCACACTGCTCCTCCCTTCCCTGTGCCTTAGAACATTCCTGACCCTCCGCTTTTTGGGTCTTTACTCAGCTGTCACTGTCACAGAGCTTGCTGGCAAGATCAGGTCTCTTTACAGGCCAGCATGGAAGCGCATCTTCCATCCTTATCTTCTTCTGAGTTGTGATGTTACAATCAAATAAATGTCAGTCTGATGCATATGTGTCTCTTGCTCCATGCATGCTACCCAAACACTGTAATCGCTTAGCTGCACACCCAGACCAATCGTAACCATTTTAGCTTAAGCATTTCTCCCATGGTAATCACTCCGTAAATAACATAGGTTAAGAAACAAATGTGCTGGGTACTGCAAAGCATTCACAGATGAATAGGGCAAGACCTCTTGTTCTCCGTAGCCCAACAGCCGTGACGTAGCACTGCTGCAACAGACTACACTATGGAAATGATGAGGTATAAATAAAAACGATGTCACCTTATAACTCTTCTAGCTTGTGGACCCAGTTTTACCTTCCCCATTGGAATGACAATCTGTTCGAGTGTCACTTGGTCATGATTAACTAACCCTTGTGCCATCCATATGTTCCTATCCTCAGTACAATATTTTACTTCTTGTGAATAACAAAATTCCAGCTTGTGTCACTACAGTTCTCGGTTACGGGCACAGGGGCATGACTCTAAATTTCAAACAACTCAGGTCCCTCTAACAACACCCTGATTCCATATGCTGAGTCATATATTAGTCATATATATTTATATTAGGTCAACAGCCACTTTAGGGCCACGTCCATGTTTACAGAGTGTCTCATGCTCTCGGGTGTGTCTGTTGGGATGTGTGTTTCACAGATGCGCAGTTCCGGCGCTGAGCTGTGATTATGTCTGGTTGGCAGTTCACAGCTAGTGCTGACTGATGTTCATGAACCCTAGAATGAAACTCATCTCTACGCATTCTCTATACATTGCCATCTCCTACTAGCAAAACCATTTCCAGGTTTCCTGCTCACTCTAAGAATGAGTGAACTGCTGGCCAAAACAACCCAGGGACACAGACATTTTTGAGAATTCGGGAGAAGGGGTGATCAAAAGGATATAAAACTAGGCTGACTCCTAGTACAGGTATGAGTTGGGCTGTAGCTAGGCTGACTCCTAGTACAGGTATGAGTTGGGCTGTAGCTAGGCCTAGTACAGGTATGAGTTGGGCTGTGGTCTTATTCATTGCCATTCACCCACTCACTCACTCACTCATTCACTCAACAAATACTCTGAGTACTTATTCTCTTCCACTATGGTGGGGACAGAGGATATGCCAGAGAACACAGTGTAGAGACAGAGAATATGCTGGGGCACAGAATGTAGGGACCGAGGATATGCTGGGGCACAGAATGTAGGGGCCGAGGATATGCTGGAGAACAGAATGATGCAGCTTTATGGTCTGCAGTATATGGAAGAAAATACATATAAAATCAATACATATACTCACAGTGTTACAAAGAGAAGCCTGGCACTGAGGTCTTGCATAATAAACAAGGTCTGGTCTACTTTAAAGCAGCAAGAAGGTTCTACAGAGAAAGTAATATTTTTGCCAAGCTCTGAAAGAAGAAAAAGATGTTTCGTGGAAACAATATGTAGGAAGATCAGAATTTTTATGCGTGAGTTAAGCTGTTGAGGAAAGAGGGAAAAGAAGCCTTTTCTGAGGAACTAAGATTGACCAGAGTGACCAAAGCCGAGGACTGGAGAGAAAGCAGCAAGGTTCAGGATGAGATCTCAGCCTTGTGGACTTTGTCCAAGTTTGATTTGGTTTTAAACTCAATTGGAAGTCCACACAAGCCGGTGATATTTCAGTCTTTTGTTAAGCAGCAAATGAGGGTAAAGGTAAGTCATAAAGCATATGACAACTGTTCTCCTTACCGAAGTCTCATGCTAACTCTCAGGTGCAGTGAAACATTATAAATTTGCCGAAAAGCAAGTAAACAAACAAAAACAACAACAAACAAACAAAAACCATGAGTTCAAGAACAGCCACTCAGACCATTCCCGAGTCTGTGTCTCTTGAAAAACCCAATATTCTGTTTTTCTAGACCTTGGACTCCAGTGCCCAGTCTGAGTGTCACTTATCATTTCCCAGGAACATGCAAGCAGCCATTGCAATCAATGGCCTGTATCCTGATGCATTGATTCATTTTGGCCTTTCCAGGGGTCTCTCAGCACAGTGTCCCTGCTTGTTAAAGGCAGTGTGCTGCCTCATAATGATCATACCTTACACTTACCCAGCACATTGCCCAGGGGTGTCTCAAAGCATTTTACAAACATTTAATTAAGTTAGTTTAGTGGCTGCAGGAGAGTTCCAGCCTCTGGGCACCAAGGGTTCTGGATAGGAAGGGAATCTTGAGAGACAAGTGACAGTTTTGCCTCTGGTGACCCCTGGCTTTGGGGTAGAAGAGAGTGGGTGGCTGTACAGGGAGTTCCTACATTACCACGGAAGCATTTATGCATGAATGGGCATGTGTGGCACAGGTTCTGTCCATGTGCCAATATGGAGAACACCAAGGCTCAAGGCTCCAGTTGGAGTCTCCAGTTGGTGCACTAGAAGGGCAAGGTTATGAGGCAAGAAGAAGGGCTTGCCATCTGTATGGACCTGAGCCTTTGAGAGTAACTAAACTGAGGCTGTGTTTTTGTGCATGCACGCATGCGTGTGCTCACGCACGTGTGTGTGTGTGTATTCATGCATGCATTAAGGGGAATGAGTGACTTTGTGGTTGGCAGAGGATGATGAAGCTCCAAGAGCAGGATATGTGTTTGAATATCTACAAGGTAATCACAAGTATGTTTTGTCTTCATGTTCACCTCTGAGTCAGAATTTCTTTCTGTTGCATTCTCAGAGTTACCTCTATATGCTTCTGAATAAAGAACCAGAAATCTAGCTATTGGAATTGTATCTGTACTTATTTTATCACCCTGCCTGCAGGAAGGCTCAGGAAACTAAGGCTTTAGAAATAAGCAGTACATTCTAAGTCTTGGGCTCTTGATCATGGCATAAATGACAACCATAGATATCCTCAGGACCTAGAGGTACACTGCAAGATCATCAGCAGGAGTGGGAGAACCGAGCAAGGCCAGGCCCCAAGGTGACACTAGCCCTGCTCAGCTCCCAGGCCTGGAAGGTTCCAACAACATCCAAAGGTGCTAATATCCACTATTCCTGACAGCTTGGCTTGTCAGCAGCCACAGGCCATCTGTGGACTGACACTTGAGTTCAGTGACAGGAAGAGTGGGTGTCTTCCATCTTCCCCCTCTCTCCAGCTGCAGACAGCTGCAGACAGATGGCAGCCATTCACAAGCAGACAGGGTACCAGACTGATGGGCCTCAAACCCTGAAGCCAAGGTGAGGAAAGCCTAGCTCACAGGCTGCAAAGAGTCCCAAGAACATTGAGCTATGAGATCATGCTACTAAAACCCTCACCTCTTAAAGACTGCTGAACAAGTCCACGTACCCTGCACCCCACCAAGAACATTACAAGGTGGTTCCTTAGAAAAAAAAACAAAACGTCCTATGCACACCACTAACTTTCCAAAGCAGAAAATCCAAAGTCCAAGTCACCATGCATCCTCAGTGGGGTCAAACGGAAGGAAAAAGGCAAATAGTTTCCTAGTTTGGTGAACCTATGATTTTGAAGCAGGAGAATGTCTTAATCCATCAAAACTTATAAAAAGGAATGGGTGTTGCATCAAGGAATGGGTGGATTGTATCCTGCTAGTTTCTATCACCATGGCAAAGACAAGTTCCATCTTGTCTTCCTCTTTCTTCCACAATGAAGACCATCCTTTCCTGGTCACCTACACATGAGCATCCTTCTCCATTTGCTGTGCTGCTAGAGGTGGGGATGAGTTCTATTATCACAGCAATTCTTAAGTTTTCCCTTGTTGCTATCTAACCTAGGTTTCTGACTGCTCTGTTGAGTAGGAAACAAGAAAGTAAACATACCTGGAACCCGTTCTACAGACTGGCAAATTGAGACCTGGAGGATACCTTGAACCAACTAAATGCACTTCAAAAAGCCCTAAATCAAAGCCTGTCACTTCTCAGCTCTCAGCATACACGGAGGCTGATGTGGAGACCCCCTTGAAGGGGAAGCTGCCCACTGAAGCTCTGTTCCGTCGAGCTTGGAAGCTGTGAGCACAGGTGCTATTTCAGTGGCTGGTACAGGGTATCCAGGCACTAGAACTGCTAGATAGTAAGCAGGAGCAGGTGATGGCTCCTTAAACCATCTCCTCAATGTTCCAGTCTTTGGGGCTGTGACTGAGGGGCCACATGAGGAAAGCAGAGAGGCAGACAAGACTAGAACAACGTGCGAGCATCTCATCCCACTTGGGACCACTGACTGATCTCACACTGTCCAATACCTGTCTTCATCTAAGAGCCTGCTAGTGTCACTGGCTGGTTCTGAATGCCAACAGGATGTGATCTGACCTTATTAATATGCCTATCACTTAAAGGGACTGAGAGCCACATGATTCCTAGAGTGGGAAAGGAAGTATCAGCAAAGGGGTGATAAAGCCTTTCAATAACCAGATGCCTAGACCTTGTTCCTAACTCTTAGTGATTCTGAGGTTTAAGTCTCAGCCAGCCTGCAAGAATACTCAACACTGGCAGGAAGTGGGGACAGAAATCATCAAAATTGGCTAGAAGTTCCTCATGCCCTTGTCTCAGACGCAAGAACCTTCCTGAAGTAAAATCTACAAAGGGAAAAGGGGCCTGCAGAAAAGGAAGACATCTTAAGCTGATGGGAATTTCCCAGCCAAGCCCAGGGCCTTCCTTGGGAAATCTGTTTAAGATATATGTGGCCAGGCCACAAATCCAGGTTCACAGATCTGTGCACACCTCCATCCTCATAGCAAGTCCCTGTTCAGTACATAGGAGAGAAGACCCCTGATGACCTGGGGTAAGGGGAACACACAATAATAAAGGTCTACATGGTAGAAAAGTAGGCTTAAAAATCAAGTCATTCCATTACCCAAGCCTCTGCAACTTTTAGAGCCTACCCCTCCTCCCCTGCCTAGAAGCCATGGTACCATTCTCAGAGCTAAAATAGGTGGATGGAAGATGAGTTTTCACCCAAATGTTGCATTCCATGGACAGTGGTTTTGAACCACAGATAAATGGTCTGGACGTCATCAAAACGACCTGAGGTACTCAGTATTTATCAATATTCTTGTCTAAGGGGGGACTTTGCACTTCAATCTTAGCTCCTCTCTCCAGGTGGCTCTGATGCAAATATCCAGCAGCCTTAACTTCCTGTTTCTTCATTCTATTTACCTTCCCACCTATCCCCAGATTCAAGGTCACAAAGGCTCCTAGGAGTGAGGATGTGGCTCAGTGGGAAAACATTTGCCTATCAAGGGCCTATGTTTCAATACTGTGCAAACACACACACATACCCACACACCCACACCCACACCCCAAAACGCTATTTTAACAGACCCCAGACCCCAGACCCCAATGTCTCCTTCTACCTAGGACAACCAATCCAGCCCCATCATTCTCACCCTAGAGGCTCAGAGTCTCAGGACTGTGCTTCTTAAATGATGCATTGTCAACTACATCCCTGTCCTGTCTTGAGTGGGAGCTTCGACATCTGCCCCTACAACTGTCTTCCCACTCTAGAGATTCTACCTAGCAAAACAATTTATGAGCATCTGCCTCCCCCTGGGAGGTACTAGGCAACAACAGCATTAACCTGAAAATGATTCTGAGTTGAAAAGGTGTTTTTGTGAAGAAATGAAAAGCTACAGAATGCCATGGTACGGATGCCTAACCAGGGCAAGGTTTTGTGATCACATTAGCCTGCTTTTACTGGGAAAGGAAGTGGCTAACGAGTTGGTGTTAACCTCATGGCAGGAAAAGCGGGATTTGAAATAAAGAACTAAAAAGATGTTCGAAGACGCCTGAAGTAAGTAAATGAAGTGAGAAATGAGGAGGCCCAGGACTTCTGGGCGCAGGTGGGTTCCAGGTTCGGTTCCTGCTGGAGACCTCAGGTATGTTCTTTCTCTTCATTCCTCTTATCTTTTTCTTCATTCCTCTTCCAGAGCTTTCAGGTGAGAGCATCCCTCAGGGTAGGGAGCAGAACCTGTGTCCCAGAGCAAAGGTAACTCCGGGCTGATGTCTGTCCTGCTCTCTCTCTCAAAAAAAAAAAAGACCTGCAGCTTGCCTGTCAAGCCCGCCCTCATACTCAGGGTTCAAGAGCTGAAGTGTAGGCCCCTGTCATGTAGCCGGTTGTAGAGAAGAAGTTTCTGTAAGCTCCCTACTAGTGCAGGTGAATCGTCCTTTAGGGTGCTAGGCTATTCCTAGAGGAAAGCTTCACCCCCCCCCCGTTCCTGGCTTCATTTGAGGTGCGCTGGGTTGTAGCCTCAGCCCACTGGGCTCCCTCCCTCCCTGTCCTTGCCCTTGAGACAGCAGTGAGGGATGCTGAGACCCTGTTAACTCAGACTCAGATGGGTGAAGAACATGTACTTCACCCATCCCCCTAACCCCTTCCTGGAGAGGGTCCAGGCCCCAGAAGCATATTGGAAGGAGCTATCAGTCTATGGTGACTTTTCTGGACTCTCAGGAAAGTTTACCTTTTTTGCAGAGGCTCAGAGGCACCCACCTGGCTCCCTCTACCAGGCTCAAGCAGGTACTGAGCACTGGGCAGTGCCTGTGGCCTCCCCCCCAGCCCAGCACACTGGAGACTCCAGAATAGGAAAAGGATACCCTCCCAACTCTGAATTTGCCAGCCCCAAATGACATCTGGGAACATGGTTTTCAGAATCTGTCTCTTTTCCAAAAAATACAATTCAAAACTTAGGAGGTTGCATAAAATTTCCAAATTAATTAAAACTTTTATTTAATATGACAAATTGGATATCTTTCTTTTAAAATTCAATCTTCTCTTCTTTCATCCCAATAAACTTCAATTTATTTTCTAATTTTCTATGATAGCTTACAAGTACCTTAGAAAATTATGTTTAAAAGAAAGGGGGAAACCTGGACTAAGGGAATCTGAATATAAAATAGAAAAATTTGGTGTTTTACTTAAGAATATGTGTATATGAGGGTTAAGAGTCTTAGCATTCATGTCTGTACATATGTAAGGGAATTTAGGTTTAAGCTAATGTTTAACAGAAAACATGTATCTCAATTTGCAACAAGAGAAAAAATTTTTTTTAAAAAAAGGAAGAAATGCCCCTATAGGAGGAGGTTTAGTGTTGAAGACCCAGAGACCCTTTGATACTGCCTAAAATGTTGGTGAGCCTTCCCAGCCCCTTCAGCATTGTGTGAATGATGCCTGCAGGCATGGTCCTCTGCTTGCAGAGGGCTCCAATGCAATTACCAACCCTATTAAGACGTGCTGGATTTTGCACGGAGTCTAGCAGACTGACTGGGGAGGATTGCCGCATCTTACCTGGTCACTGCAGATTTATTTTTTTCCAAATAAGCAAGTGCTGTGTAAAGGAGCACAGTATTACCATCCCTTCCCAAGATAGGGACTCTCTACTAGATTCCCCAACCTTTCCTGGACCGATCAAATGTATTAGGGAAAATTCATGCCTCTGATATGATGTCAGGAGTAGGAAGGAGAAAGTGGGAGATCCGTGTATTTCAAAGGCACAATCTGCCCATTTGGTGGAAGGATAAAGAAAGTGCAGGAGGTGGTGGAAGGATTGTGTTAAGACAAAAAAAAATGCAGTAGCGAATTCATGAAAGGGTGAGAAGGGATGCATAGAGGAACTGAGGGGAGGGTTGCGAAGGGAGGAAAAGAGGAGAGGAGAGAGCATTTGGGACGAGAGAAAAGATAGGAAGGAGGAAGGAAAAAAGCACGGGAAACAGAGACGCAGAGATTCGGAAAAAACCGAGACCAGTACAGGATGCCAGTCCATGTTGCAGGTCCCAACAGAAGCGCAAGAAGGCGTTTGTACCCCAGAGTTTAAGCACCTCTTCTGTCACCCCTGGGACCACAACTAGCCAATACCAGCTGTGCCTTTCACATAATCAGCAGCGTCTTGCAGCACGGTGCAGATCTCGAACCCAGCTCTCCAGAAGGGAACAAATCGCGTGCTGTGGGCATCTGTGTGCATGTGAGCCAGTTAGCCAATGTGTGTGTGTGTGTGTGTGTGTGTGTGTGTGTGTGTGTGTGTGTGTG
>LOJH01001371.1:31288-49345 GCA_001685095.1 Ellobius talpinus
GAGAGAGAGAGAGAGAGAGAGAGAGAGAGAGAGAGAGAGAGAGAGAGCGCGAGATGGGAGCAGGCAGACAGCGTCTCTGATTTTTTTTTCTTGCACATACACACAACTGGTAAGAATCATCAGCACCAATCTTCACTGGGCGCACAGCAGACCACCTCCAAGGCACGCATTGGCTCCACTCACTCTCCTGAGCGACAACGGGAGACTTTCCTGTTGGGAAGGCTCCACTCCCAGGGGAGTTGAAGCCTACCCCTTGCGCACCCCCTCACCGAGCAGCAGTACTGCTGGGATCTGTGTGAGTATGCCAGTGTGCCTCGCATGGGCACACCCGCTCCTGGGAGGGTAGCGGGAGAGATCTGAAACCCTTCCCCTTCCTAGGTCTTACCCCAGCGGGGCTCAGGACACAAGGAAGAGGAAAAGGCTGTTTTCTGGCAGAAATTGACAAATGCCCATGCCAAGGCCTTATAGTTCCCCCTTCCTGGCCTCCAGGCAAGGATGTAGCCAGAACTGCAAGTCACAGAAAGCCCAGATGTTGTTCAAAAGCACCACGTCCCTTGCAAGAGTACGTGGAAAGCAACCCAGCTCCCCAACAGGAAGATGGGCATGTTCAGGTTTTTTCTCAACAAAGATACAGGGAATTGGCCAGCTCCCCATAATTAGAGCACTCAGGAATTCTATCAAGACAAAAGACCCAGACAATTTCCATGATCCCAGCATACTTAGTCAGAGACATAGCCAGTTTTAAGTCTCAAGGCAGAATAAACTTGCAGAAGTCCTCAGAAGGGGAAGTGTCACAGTGACTCCTGTAACTTTGGCCTTCCTTTTTTTCTTTAACCTTCTGTACCATGGTCCAGTTTGCCTCCATGAAATGACAGTTTATAGGAACCATAATTCTACAGCTCAGAATGCAGGCAAAGCACTTGCTCCATTCAACCTTCCTCAGGATGGAAGTGTCACACTGCTGGCATGTCACCTGTACTTTAAGGACAGGCAATGAGGACAGCAGTGGGTGCTCTCCAAAGACCTCCATGTCTGCTGGCATTCCTCCCCAGCTCTGTGCATATGTTGCACTGCTGATGTGTGAGTGGCTTTCCAGGTGACATTCTTCTTCCTTCCTGGCTGCTGTGATGTCTTCCCCACACCTCCTAATGAGACAGGGATATGCAAGCGTTATTTCACCTGTCTCCACCAGGGTCCTGCCCTATAGACATCACTGCCCTAGGATTTCAGTTCAGCAAGTGGCTTGAGAAACATTCCATAGCTAATGAGTTCAGATTCAAACCCAGGTCTGTACAACCATAAAACCAGTTTCAGTGAAGTAGAGGACACACACAACTCATCTGTATCTAACAGAACTTCACTCTTTCTAGAAAATAGGATGTTAGTCTTTAAGTAAACAGAACAATTGACCATTTCCCTCCTTCCAAACAATAATTAATAGCATCATCACTGCACTTAGGAAGTTCTTGCTTAATACAAAGTGCCTTTCCAAGGCTGGGTCTAGAAAGAATGTTGTTTGTTTTTAATTTGCAAAAGCCATATATCAGAAGATTCCTCTGAAAAAAGGAATAGTGTATTAGTGACTATATGCAGAAGGTAATGAATGTACCTTACATAGTAGAGTTGCTTTCTATTGAGCCAGTAGTTGGGAAACATGTCACACATAAACAGACCAATCTAAGGATTCTCTGAACAAGGATAGTATCAGACTGAAGTTCTGAACAATGATTGGCAATTCTGAGTCCTCTGGTATATGCAGAAGTTTGAAGGGCAGGGAGGGATCAGATAGGCCCCAGAAAGGAAGTGGACAGACAAGAAGGGGTATTGGCAGACATACACAAGAGGCCTTTAGAAAACCCAAGAGAGACACTGGGGAGTTTATGAGAAACAGCAAGAGAAACCTCGAATTTAGAGATTCCCTACGATGCTGGGAAAGAGTTAATCTCCTTTTGAGAAATGAAAGTCTATGAATGAGAGGCATTCATTTATGGAACTGTTGTGGGAAAATATAGACTGTCTACATCTTAGCAGATGTAGACCAGGTCTGATGATAGACCCTGGTGGCATTGGGAGAAGAAAGATGTTGCCCAGATGTGGTGCTGAAGGATTAGACTGCTCGGGTGACTCATTAACCCCCTGTTGACTAAGGACTTCAGATATGTCATCACATTTAATCCTCAGCCTATTTGAGAGATGAAGCAACTGAGGTTTAGAGAGGCTAAGTAATTTATCCAAGGTCATAGGGCTAGTGAGTGATACAACCCAAATTCAAGCCCATATAACATTGAGCATTATCATGGTATTAACCACCTACTCACAAGGGACTCTGCCATTGGCCTTACACTTCCTTTTTATCTTCTCAAAACAATAGTTATGGAGGTGTACTGTCCTTACAGCATAGATGGCAGAGATCAAAAGGTTCAAATAGCATCCTCAAGGTTGTGGACTGCTCACCCAGGATTGGGAGTCAGCCAGTCTTCACCTCTTACAATGGCTGGTGACAGAAAAGGGGGAGGAAAGAGGAGAGGCTTGAGATCCTAGGTACCACTGAGCTCCTGCACAGCACTGAGGAATTTCTGCAATGATCAGCAGTCCCTGTAGCATCTACTGTGCACTGAGCACCCGAGGACTCTGGGGAGCACTGGGTACAGCCCCTTCCTGGTCTTCACAGGGGCTGCAACACCAACTTCTCCCTAAGCACAGCAGGACTGTGAGGGGCACTCAGCACAGCCTTCTTACAGGGAGCAGTAGGAGTACAGGCTGTATTCCTCATCCATCATCACTATGACAAACTCCTGGGATCATCACCTTAGTAAGGGTTATTTGGGCTTACAGCTTTGGATGATGCAGCCATGACTAGGCACATACGAAGCTTTTAGACCTGATGCTTAAAGCATCGAACCAAAGTAGTAGTTGTGATAGAGGGCAAACACTCCTGATCATGCCAAAGAATTGAAAAACAGGAGGAGGAAGAGGCTAGAAGTCCACCGTCTCCTTCAAGGGTACACTCCAGTGATAGATAACCTCCTCCACTTTCCAACAGTAAGCACAGAGGACCATGCTTTCCCCACAGGGATGTTGGTGAGGAACTGAAAAGTCAGTCTACAGCAACACACTACCAGACAGTGAGCTGCTGGAGACCAGGAACAGCAGTAACTTCTAATAGAGTCAGCACAATCCGGGCAAACCCATGCTGCCTTCTCTCAGCTCTCACTAAACCTCATGGCCATCCAATTCCACAGAATGGAAACAGAACAGACTGCAGAAAGTTCCAACTCCATTTCAAGGCTGAAGTTCTTTCACTCTTTCCTCTTTAGCGGATTCAATACAATTGCAATGTTTATAACAGGATAACTTCCTTTTAGGAAGAAATTCACTTTGGAAAGAGAAAAACCTGAGTTGGATTCTGGCAGTGTCGCCACTAACAATGTGATGTCATCTTATCTGTAGTGAGACAGGCCTCACTCTGTGGCCCAGACTGCCCTGTGGCTCGCTATGTTACCTAAGCTCATGGGCAATCCTCCTGTTTCAGTCTCCCAAATACTGGGATTACAGCGGTAAGACACCATACCTGGCCAGAATATTTTTGTTTGCAAAAGCATCCATTTAGGGCAGCAGATATGGCTCAGTGGCCGAAGTTTTGCCTAGTGTGTACAAGACCCTGAGATCAGTCCTCGGCACCACAAAACTGAAGTAAAACATAAGCATCTGTTTATGCTAATACCCCCTCTCCTAATCTGTGGGAGCTACTTCTTAATTAAATTTACACTTTAAAAATATCAGTGAAGATCAGGAAATAATTTATGTTTTTTTTTAATTTGTGTGCTTGGCAAAATCTTTTGTAAAGACCACATAAATATGTATTTTTTACTGATCAATTCTTCTAGGTCTATTATATGACTAAAACATATGTCTCTTTTATTTTTTTAAAAGTAGAAATGTCTAAATGCATATTTAATCAATAGATGGCATCAACTCTGAAGAGAGATATTCCGGTCTACTGGGTCCATTTAAGCATTTTTTAAAAGTGGAAATAAAAATAAAAATGCTTCAGTGCATACTTACTCAGGGAACTGCTCTCTTCTCTGGGGTAAATCATAAGAATTTTATACCTTCTGGGTTTTTTTTTTTCTTGTTCCAAAGCAAACCATCATCAAACTGTATTTAAATAGCAATACAGTATAGCACAAGCCAACTGGAAGTGGGAAGTTTGTGTGGGAGGACAAGAGTCACCCCTGTGAGGCTTCGCCCTTTGAACCAGTAAAGAGGTCAATGTGCAATGCTGGCTTTTCGAGCTTCCTAAGAATGGCGAGTGTGTAGGGGTGGGGCCTTCGCCCTTTCACCAGTGTGTTTCCGATTTGCCCCACCTCTTTGCAAACTCACCTACCTTGAGCAAAGATATGTAGCTTTCTTCTGATCCATTGTTCCCTTTTATATCATTTTACGTGGGGAGATTTTTGAGAGGGTCTTCCTATGTATCCCAGCCCCTTGCCTTGAACTTACTATGGAGCGCAGTCTGGCCTAGAACTCTAGAAGCCCCTGTCTCTGCATACTCATGCTGGAATAAGTATGAACCATGTAGCCCAGCAGCTTTTTTTTTTTTAAAGGAAACTGCCTTTTGGGGCTTCATGTAATTGTTTACTCAGTCACTCATGAAACATACGCTGTAAGCCTACCAGGGCCTGGATATACGTGTAATGTGCAGGAAATAGCATAAACTTCTGAAGTTCTTCTCATCTATCCAAAATTCACACAAATATCAAACCACCAATTATATCGTTGATGACATTTGTCACAAGTGCATGTAAAAACATTGGCTCCCAGAAAATCAGAAAGCAGTTCAGCTCAGGAAAAGGAGGTGTGGCCAGTGTTAGAAAACGGTTCAACTGACATAACATTCCTGGCATCCTGACTGGAGGTGCCATGGGGGGCCAACTAGACCAAACTGTCCAATGCAGCAGGAACAGCTCATTCAAAATCCCCAAAGGAGGGTTTAAACTTAGATAACAGCAAAACTCTTAGAGCAGCCCACTTTCTTTCAACCCCTTCGCTGAGACCAGCCCTGCTCCGAGCAGCCTAAGGCAATGGAGGGTGCACAAGGAACCTGCTAGGTAAGGGTGAATCGCAGATATGGTAACAATTGGGTTTTTGGTTTGGTTTTGCTCATATTAAAAAAAAGAGGATGAAGAAAACCCACTGCTGATTAAAAGATGGCTCTGCCATCTCAGTTCTATGTATTTCAAAATGAACTGAGGTCTCTCAGACCGTGATTCCCAGAGAACATCTTATTGATTCCAGGATGTACTTTAACTCTTTTAAACCAGAAAGGTTCTACTTCATTCACAGAAACAACGATTTATTAAATGACTAATTTAGGACTGGAACAGCAAGCCTTTCTTCCACCGTCTCTGGGGTTTGCTTACAATAGGTGTCTTTGTGAACCAGGTCTGAATTGCTTCACGATGCTTCCTAAAATGGTTTGTGTGTTCACAAAATAACTTGGTTGTCAGTGAAGTTAATATTAACAATAAATATAACGTATGGACCATCCATAACATGCCAGTTTGTCTGAGAGCTGGCTAGCATGTATTAGGTTTACCCTTCCCTCCCACCAAATGAATGTTACAACACACACATTATGGATATATGGGATATGAGACTTCCAAGACCATCTAGGCTAAGGCAATTCAGAGCTATCTGACTCCAAAGACCAAATTCTCTCCATATGAACTCTAGGATCTTCAATACATGAAGCCAGGATATGGATGTCAGCACCACACATTTTTAAAATAAAAAAACACTTTAATTGACATAATTTATTCTTGTTTGATCTTGTTACCAGTGCTTAACACTTGGACTGAAAAAAAAGAATCCTGAACACTGCCACTCAGAAGCCACTAGTCCCATGACTTTCAGCTGCTGTGTGTTTTCCCTGAGATTGATTTCCTTATTTCTTTAAAAATCAAGCATATTCCACTAAGCACAAACCACCCTTAGCTCATCACCCATTACTTAATGTAATGATTTTAAAATGACCTGCTGGCTCCCTACCACAGAAGATGTTGGGTTAGCCCATGCTGAGCCTATCATCAGCCCCATTGCTCTCCTCCCTATTAACCCAAAATAAATCTGTCAAAAACTTTGAATGAGTCAATCTTTGATTGGCAGTGTTATGAGTATCAACTATTGTCCTTCTAGTAAATCATTTTCCTTCTGCTGGAGTTGATAACTTACATGCCTTTTTGTTTCATTTGCTCGATTCTTTAATGGACATCCCATTAGATCATCCCAAGCATCCTGCAGAACTCAGTAACTGACTAAATGAGTAACTTTTTGGGACAGCATTTTGAAGATTTTCTCTGAAGCCACCCATCTCCCTCAGAGGCAGCTATGACCTGAGTTTGTCTTTTTCTTAATGAACTGTGTTTCTCCCATCCTTTCGGGATCAATGTTAGTTCCCCCCACCCCGCCAGCTTCATGCTCTTATTTGTTTTAATAGAAGCTACCACTTTACAGAATCTGAGAAGGCATAGTTCAGACGGTCTTTGAGAAGACTTTGCATATTTGAAAATGGCCATTCTCTTAATTCAAAACTGAGATATAGTTGGTTCTATTACAAACAGAATAATAGATTGAAAACAAATATTCCTTTGAAATATTTGTAAAGAGATTCAAGCTTTATTTTGTTCTCTCTCTCTGTGTGTGTGTGTGTGTGTGTGTGTGTGTGTGTGNTCTCTCTCTCTCTGTGTGTGTGTGTGTGTGTGTGTGTGTGTGCGAGCGCATGCGCACACAGGTACATGAATGCCATAAGACATGAGTGGAGTTCAGAAGACAACTTTTGGGGATGGATTCTGTGCTTCTATCATGGGTTCCAGAGACCACAACCAGGTTATCCGTCTTTCATGGATGGCAAGGACTTTTATTTGCTGGTCATCTCATGGACCACCTTCCTCCAAATTATAAAAGCAATTCTTCCATTTTTGTCTAAATTTAATCAATTTATATGAAAATGATATTTTCTCTCAGCACATATTTAGGGTATTTGCTTTATACATAACTTCCTTAAATTCACATATATTTTTAAACATGGACAACCTTTCTTTTATGTCGGACACTCAACAAACCCTCTCTATATTTACTAGTTTTTTTGGGATTTCTGTTATTTTAACAGTCGGTCATGTGGTTTACTTTTCATATATTTTGTGATTCCCTTTCCATCAAGGTTTCCTTGACTTACACTTTTTACTGACTTAAAAAATATACTTTCAAATTATTAATTTCAAATGGTCTTCCCTGTCGGCTGATTTTCATAGTCCCCTATTCTGGGTCCTGGCTACCGTATCTTCTCATATCTTTCTGAAGATGTTAATTAGGCTTTCTAAGTTCCTTCGGCTGCCAGCCCAGTTGCCGCCTCTTGGGCCCCTCTTTCAGCTCATCTGTGTTAGTTTTTGTCTTTTATGCAGGAAGGCTGCCTCAACTCTCTCGTGATCTTTGGCCTTCCGGTTATATTTCAAGAAAGGCAGTGAAAGGCTGACTGGAACCTCTGTTCTTCCTTGGAGCCCATCTACTGCTGGGCCCTCGAAAGATGAGCAGGCAAGGAGCTGTCCTTTGGCTCTTTTCCTGAATGACCAAGGGCTATTGCTAGAGGTCTTTTTTTATCTTGAGCCAGGCAAGTTTCTCCAGGCAGGAGTCCTTCCTTCTCTTGCCAGGAGGCTCCAGTCTTGGCTGCCACAATTCTGGAGAAGGCCCAGCGAACACGGTCTTTGGGATCCATCTTTCTGTTTTCAGTCAGTGCTTGACCTCTCTCCTTTGGTGGATCCTGGAGGCCTCTTTTCGATTCCTTCAAACACGGAATCTCTCCTTCATGTTAAAGTGGCAGAATCAGAAGATTCTAGGGTCAGAAATGTCTAACAGACAATTTCTTTCAGTCCATCACTTTCAGCACTCCTGATTTCTGTCCTCCAAGATACCCTGTATCTCTTTTCTAGGGCCACCCTATGGTAAACGAGTGTTGTGGGGATAAATCTATTGAGCTCTGGCTGTCATGTCCTTCTGCAGACGCTTAAATCACAGCCACCTTTACTAAACTGTCACCCATCCTTGTTCCTTTCCCAAAGAAATTCCCTCCTCTTTTCCACTTTTATTTCCTCTTAATAGATTTCAAATCCTTGAAGCTTGTGCCTTTCCAAACCTTTGCTATCATTTTTAATAGGTTTCTGAAGACACCAGAGGCCGGGCCTCCATGTTAACTGCACATATTAGTCACATTCCTAGCTGCCATTAATCAGAAGAGATGGCAAACCCAATTATCTTGATACCTGGAACACCGGGCTTTCAGGTGTGCAATTCCAGTACTGCAGATGGGTGTCAGCTGCACATGGGTTACAGCTGCTGAGGTGTGTGGCAAAGATGAGAAGGGCAAGAGGCCTAGCTGTTTGCTTCCCCCACATGAAGCAATGTAGAGCAAGGGTTAATGAGCCCTACTTCCGACAAGGCAAAGCAAAGAGAACGTGAAAGGAAAATGTATACACCAAAAGCCAACAAATCAAAGATTCAAGTGAGGACTAAAGCCTGAATTCCAACACGTTGGCCTCCTCTATTCACCCACCCCAACATAAATGCCCCCTTTGATTATAGCTACAGTGGTTACTGACCATATTAGCAGTATCCCGATTCATGGACAGCCCAGAAACTGGGTAGACTGACTCTACCAAACATTAAAACTAAGCTCACAACATCAGAGAACCTTTCACTCGATATGAATGCCTGATGCAAGTTTAGCGAAATGCAGCCTGTCCTCCAGATCCAGGGCATCACTTTCTCAGAACAAAATTTTCCAGGGGGAAAAAGGCTATGACTAGATGAACACATGCAGATTGTTTTTCTTGTTCTTATTCCCCAAGCAGCATAGCATAACAACTATTTGCATAACATTTACATTATATTAAGTGGTTTAAGTAATCTGGAGATGATTTGAAGTCTACGGTAGGTAGATAACACATGCCAATGCTCTGCCATTCTATATAAGGGACCTGAGTATCTCAGATCTTAACATCCACTAGGGTCCTGGAACCAAGACCAGTAGATGTCAAGGGGCAACTGAATTAAAGAAAATCACACCAAATTTTCATGTGAATCCTCACTGCCGACAGTTCTTATGAAAACCTAAACTATTTTATCTAGTAGAGATACGACCGCTCCCCATTTCTTGTGGTGAAGAGCAGGAGATGAAGAAACACATAGAGCTTGCAGTAAAGGTGCAGGCAAGGCCCAGCCCAAGCAGGTCCCTGCCCTAATGCTTTGGTAGCTTCGTGGTTGGCTTGCTCCGCCCACTCCTTCTCAGGCTCTTAAACTGCACTCATGTTTCCTGTCCTCCTCCCCTCTCTGTGTGGCGCTGCCTCTCCGCTTCTCCCCCTTCTGGAATGAAAAGGCTACTCTTCTCTCCTGACTGGCTTGTTAGACAGTGAATACATGTCTATTGATTTGCATCAGGCAAGAGAAAAAGGAAAGGGAGGGGGAGGAGAGAAGAAAAGACTACACAGTCACTCTCTCCCTGACTTCATGATGCCCCGGGGGGGGGGCATGTTCAATCAGTAGCAGAAAATTCCAACTAAGTCCCTCCCTTTCTTCCTCCCAATCTCATTCCACCCCTGCAGGATACCAGCTGCTGCCAGGGCTTTATCAACCCAGGCCCAAGTCCTCCATAGAACCAAAGCCCTTTGCCAACCACTGGCCTTCCCTTCTCTATCTTCACGGCTAGCACATCCTCACTGACACTGACCCTTTGTGCAAGGGACTGGTCCAGTATTGCAGAGGAGAATGGCAGGAGATGCAGGAGTCCTTGCTGGCCCTAGAGGCTGAGTGACAATGACTTTAGTGTACTGGCTGCTTTTGCCAATTTTAAAAGAAAGCTTAAATGATTAAGGAAACCCGCAGTTAGGACCACACACCTGTGTTTTTGTTCAAGTTCCGCTATTCCTTAGTCACATTGCCAAGGAGCAAAAATTTATATGCAGGGAGTCACATGTTCCGTAAAGGATTATGTCAGCCCCTGTCCCCAAGCTCCACAGAAGCAGGAGGGACTCTACCTTTCAGTGTGATTGAAAGGGGCTGAGTAATTTCAGAGGGTCTTACTCCAACTCAATATGCATCTTTGTACATGGAGAACTAAGTCAGCTTCTAGCCTGGGGCCACTTCCCTTATTTTCAGGTAACGTTTGGTGAGTAGCATATCTGTGCCTGAGCACCCATTGTGCTCAGAATAACATTTCATTCCATGAGAGCAGACAGAATGGAATCTGAAGAAAGTAGACAGTGGTCTTGATATCGCGTCCAGGTTGTCAGAGAGAGAGGAGGGAGCAAGCCAAGGGAGCAAGCCAAAAGCCCTTGGGATAAGGCAAATGGCCATGAAAATCCCCACCTTTCTGTTGTCAGAGCTGCAAAGAAAACCTCCAGCCCAATCACATATGGGTATTTACTGAGAATGCACAGACTATTAGGCAAAGATATTGGGGCCATTTAAATGAAATCAACCAGGACCGTCTTTTAAATAATCCATGCTCTGCTTCAGTCCACATGCACACCTTTTAAAATGGAAACACTGGATCGGGCAGTAATGATGGAGAAAAACAAACTCAAGCTGTATCTATTTGGACTGAAATCACAGGAAGCAGAAGACTGAAATGAATCTGATTTCCCTCCTCAGTGGAGGGTTGCCTTGCTACACAGGGGAGGCTGCACTTACATGATGATGCCCTCCTGCAAAATTAGATTCTTCAAGCTTCACTAGGTACCTGTGTTTGACATACTCATTTTGGCTTTTGATGTTTCCTTGAAGGATGTAAGAGCCTCCAAGGCTTCCAAAGTTCAGTTCAACTAAAGATGCACCAGTTGGGCTGTTAACCCAAAGACTCCTGTGTCCAACTATTGAACTGAAATCTCAGAAACAAAGTGACTATTTGCTTTTTCTCCAGAGCTTAATTCCTCTTTCTTGGGTTTTGTTTTAAATTTGGGGGCATGCTAGGTGCTCGCCAGAATGAATGGGTCTCCCCAAGAACACAGATACTGATGCAAAAAGAGAAAGAATAGTTCAAGTAGATTGCCTGCACTTTGTGCTGACAGAGCTTGGAGCAGCTTTAAGTGGACTATTTTTTTTAATTTCTTTAAGTCTTCAACATGAAATCTGAGGGTCTCCTTATTTCTACTACCAACAAAGGCTTCAAATTGGCCAAGAATGTTCGTCCTGAGGCCCTGGCAACTATGGAGCAAGAAAGATTATTAAGCCAATCAGTTTTTTGACCCTCGTATCCTTTCCAGATGAAGCTCTTGTTGCCTGGCATCAATAATTGCATGTATTCTACTGAGATGTGTGGGTGGAGAAAGCAGCATGGTTAATACTGTGGCACAATACCAAAAGGGGCAAATAGGCAGTCAGGGGGAGCTTGTAACTAAACACACACATACACACGCGCATGCACGAGCATGTATACATGCACATGCACACACAACACACACGCATACACTTAAACACATGCACAAATGGTCTCTGCAAGCATCCCTTGCCACCAACATACCCAGGACTCCTCAAGATGTCACTGCTGCATGTCCCTTGATAATTATTTGCTTTCACAGTTCAGTCTGAATACACTAATAACACCAGTCCTGAATTAGGACTCATGTGGCCTGCTTCTTTCCTACCCCTCTTTCCCAGCACCAACATGGCAGCATGTTAAGATGGATCTCAGGTAATGAAGTATTTTGTCAGGACCCATGGTGTCAGCAATAGGGAACTGAGGAATACAGAGACAGACAGAATAGAGCAGAAGATATAGCAATGCCCCAGGCTTCCCCATGCCCCTCCATCACCCTGGCTGCAACTTTTGACCCATAATGTGGAGTATGAGTGCCAAATGGTACCTACACTCTGAGGTCTCACAGCAGGAGTGACATGTACTTTTGTAGCCACTGGGGCCTCCACAGGCATCCTGAGCAACCTCTTCAGTCACCCTCCTTTTAAGAGGCCTTTAGTCAAGGTTTACAGCTTCCGAGTCTGCCTTTCTATAGTGTGTGCACCAGGGGCTGCCAATAGGTAGCCTGAGTGATGGATTTGTCCTGTGCCTTGTGGTTTTTGTCCACAAGCATTTTGTAGATGAAGTATCCTGCCGGTATTTAAACATCTGCTTATCCAGATTTTTAGTTTCTCTTTAAAAAAAGAAAAAAGCAAAAGATAGAAGATGTTTCAGTTGGTTCTTCATTCTCTGTGAATAAAAACCATATTGATCTCTACTTGCAGCCCTATCAGGTCCACTTCATCCACATCCATTCATTCATACACATAGCTGTCCTTCCCTGGGCCTGCCATTCATTCTGTCCTCTTGACTCAAGAAAACACTACTGGAGTATTTGTGTTTGTTTTTGGTTGCTATACCAAAATACCTGAGACTAGGGACCTTGTAAACAAAAGAGGTTTAGTTAGTTGACAGTTGGAACTTACCAGCTCAGGTTCAGCCACCACAAAGACTACAAAAGTGAATGGCAGCCTGAAAACTGAGTACAGCCTGCCATCTACAATCTAGGGAGAAGTAAGCCTACAACGCCCTAGGCACCACGACCAATATGGAAGACTTGCTTGTGCAAAGACTGAATCTGACCTTGACTCATCTCCTCTATTGTTTTATAGCAATTCATTGGGTACATTTTAGAGCCTTCCATTTTGTGTGGGATTAGATCTCTGCTTTAAGTGCTATAATTAACATAATTCAAAATAAAACTTGAATAAAATATTGAAACCTAAAACGCCCCAAAACAAAAAACTTAAGCCTGGTTCCCAAATCAATCCAGATTCCTGACTCACCAAACGACCCCTCAATCTCCCACATCCTCCTTCCACAATGCCATATACCATATTGCAACCCAGTTAATAGATCCAGTTCTTTCTAGTGGTACAACATATGGGACCACCTGATTTGGATTTTCAGCCCTGTCCCCCACAACTGTACATGGGAGAAGACCATTTGGGGATTGGAGTTTCTTCTGTACCTTTGAGAACGCAGTGCCTTAAAACTAAGTCATCCCTAACCTGGAGGCCCACCACTGTTTAGCCATTCCTCCATTCCTGAAATGCAACATTAAAAGGTACACTAAATTCTCAAAGTAGGTGTGAGGCAAAATAGCTTAAAATTAACCATTGTACTATGTTCATTTATGCTTGAAACTCTAGTTTAGAGCACGTGTGTGGCCCTCTGGTGTGCTGCTCTTGCTGTCCCACAGAGCTGACAGTGTGACTTTGGTATTTGCTTTAGGGTCTAGGTGTGACCTTAGTCAGTCAGGCTGGAGCTATTCATTTGAGCTGAAAGGCAGACACAAGGTCAGTTGGCTGCTCTTCCAAAGGAGTGTCATTTTTTTTCTTTTCATGTTATCCAGATGAGGCTGACAGCAGTGTCCAGCTTCTATTTTACTTCTGGTAAATGGAGCCACCAAACTCTGCCCTGCCATTCATCTGTCCTGTACTCAACTGTGATGTTGCTCTGGGTAACTCTGGTCTCAAAATCCACCTGGTAGCCAGCCAACCAGCTATCATAGTCCAGCACCAGATGGAAAGCTCAGAGACGCTAAAGTCCATGTTGCAACCAGGTATGCTCTCTCTTCTACTCTGTCTTGATTTTAACATCGTTCCCACACCCCCATCTCCACTGCTAGGTGTTAGAGGAGATGAGTCAAAGGTCAGATTCAGTCTTTGCACAAGCAGGTCTTCCATATTGGTCGTGGTGCCTAGGGCGTTGTAGGCTTACTTCTCCCTAGATTGTAGATGGCAGGCTATACTCAGTTTTCAAGCTGCCATTCACTTTTGTAGTCTTTGTGGTGGCTGAACCTGAGCTGGTAAGTTGCAATCTACTCTCAGATTTTGTTTTTACAACAAGTATGGTTAAGTCAAATCTGCATCCCTTGGTGATAATGATATCCAGGGTGGATTTGCCTAGATCAGCACGCACGGGCAGCACCTACCTACTAGGGATTGCTTTGAGAAGGAAGTAAGTGTCCAGGCTTGGGATTTTATGTTATCTATCCTCAAGTGAGCTAACTGGGGGTTCCCATAAGAATCATATTATTCTTTCCCCGGGGCATCCATCAGTTGGGCTCATGTCATAAGGATTCTATGATGTTGGTTATACTAACATGGAACCAAGTTTACCATCTTCCTAGTAAGCTTGTTTTGCAAGAGCTTGAGGTTACCAATCTGATTATCAAAGTACACTGACCATAAAGCTGTCATTGAAATTCTATACACACTTTTAGATAATACTTCCCCCGCAGAGGCTAATTCATGTTCCCCGTAATTTGTAAAAAGACACATGGATAGGTCAAAAATCCCGTGATCTATAAAGGCATCTGCACATAGAGAGCCCAGCTGAAAGGCCGTGCCTCCTTCAGAGCAAGCCAATGGGTCTCAGGAGTAGCCAGGGCAAGGAAACAGTATGATCTGTGTGTAGACACCAACACTATGCTCTAGAACGCAGAAGAAAAGAAAGAATAAAATTCTCTAATGACATTCCAGGCAGAGAGAACCCCTTTTACAAAGAGCTGAGCTGGTATACTCTACAGAACCCCTTCTGCGTATTCTCCATGCCGATTCATCAGCTGTCTCTTAAGTACAGATTTTGTGGGAGAGGATCTAAAATCTAAACTAGGGTTTGAAGGAAAGCCCCTGCTGCCCGCAAGGTCACAGAGAAATGAGAGAGGTTGAAAAGGCAGGGTAGTGAAACAGTTGATGCCACAGAAAGAAAGCCAGAAGGCCAGGGTAGAGACTTTAGCTTCAGAAGAACAAGGCACTGGAAGCAGACAGAAATGCTGCAAGTGCAGTCCTCTGTATTGGTCAACAGGACCCATCTGTGTGAAGGATCCTTGAGGTTCTATGGGATGCAGTTAGAGAAACATCATCTCATACTTACGTGCCAGGCACCTGTTTTCTGAGCATCACGGCACTGAAAGGCAACATAGGAGGATCCGACTCTCTGCAGCCCCCCAGCCTTGTGAAGATCCCTTACCATGCTCTGCAGTTCCTTTACCCCATGTAGGACCCCTCTCCATGCATGGCCTTTGCTCTGTGAAGGTTCCCAGCTTTGGGCTTCTCACCTTGTGTAGATCCCTCATTCTGTCAGGTCTCCTGCCTTTTGCAGACCCTTCACCTTGAGTTTGCTTACTCCACACCACATCTTTGTGGGAAAGGGTCACAACTTATGATGTGGTGATGTTTCTACCCACTGGGAATATTAGGAACAGGAAATCTGTGTTTGCTCCATGGTCATTGACTGCATTTCTGTGTTCTGGGGTGAGGTTCTTCCTATTTCTGCTGTCTCTATGCCTCAGTTTCTAGGAATATTCAGCAACCACAGAACAGACATGCACACAGACTAAATGTGCACACAGAATAGATATGCACACAGACTAAATGTTCACACAGAATAGATGAGCAACATGCATATGTGAACTAAAGAACCCAGTCTTCCGACAATCTATGGTCACAAAAGATCCTCATGGTGGCCAAGTACAGGTGATAAGGTGACTTTCTAACCAGAAAAGCCAGAATGCAATATGCTATTATGGTCTTAGGTAGGCACCGTCTCTTCTCTAGGTCTCTATTTTCCTTCCTGGTAAATTGTGTGGAGTATTCATTCCACTAAGCAGCCACAATGAGAGAAAATGTAGGAATCATTTAACCAAGAGCTTGAGGGTGTCCAAAGATTGGTCCAGTGAGAGCCTAGTCCATTGCTTTTTAAAAATTCACAGTCTTGAACTGAGCACACAAATATCCACCATGGAACTTCTGGGTCCACATTTCAGATGGAAACAATACCTCTATGCAACCATGGGAACCTCAAGATTGCTTCTCTGGGTTTCACCTTCTTTATCCAGCCTGTGATGCCCTCATGGGCTTGGAGGAAGGAACAGGAAAGACTTCCCGTGCCCTCCCATCTATAACTTCGATGTATTTTTCCCTGAGTGCTAGATTCCTCTGCTTTCATCTGCATTTTGGTTGTTACTGTTCAAACAGGGCTCTGAATTGCTGACCCCATGTTATCTGGATCATCTCTTTGTCCTCTCCCATGCATGAAAACAAAACAAAACAAGTAAGTGTGTAAATATGCATCTACTGCTGTCAAAGATAAACTTTTGTCTTAATAAGTGAGAATTGCACTCAAAATGCTACCATAAAAGTGAGGCCATTTTGGACAAATGGGCCAGCAATTGGTGCTGCAGAAGTGGTAGAGTCTCATTGGAGACAGCCAAACAGGACTTAAAATCAAGCTCTGATTCCTAGCATCTCCTGGCATGGTTCTTGATTCTCTTATCTTCAGCTGCCTCACTGTGTGGTTGGGATAAGCAAGGTAACTATCTTCACAGTGGTTGTTAGAATGCAAAGACAATTCGTGCTTACTACTGAACAATGTCTGCTACCTAGAAAAGACCCAACTGGTGTGAGCCTCTACCATCACTGGAATAGTATCCAGGGCTGACAAGATGGCTCATTCAGTGGGTAAAGGTATGTTCCACCAAACCTGATGACCTGAGCTCAAGCTGTAAGGACTCACATGGTGAGAGGAGAAAACTAAGGTAAGCTGTTCCAAACCTCTGCCCTCATCCCATGGCATGAGTTCACACACACACACACGGNGGGGGGGGAGGTAGGATGTCCAGTTAGTATCTACTGAACAACTCTAGCACTAAACATGGCCTTTGAGCTAAAACAGAGATTAGTACCAGAAAAGGCCTCTGAACTCCTGTATTTATGGTTTGGGAGAGATAAACAACTATTAAGTAACCACTCATACAAAAAAATCAAAAAGGTAACAGTTACCTGGATATAAAGATGCATTGTGGTAAGAGAAGAGAAATTGGAGGCTTGGCCTGGTTCGATAGGATAAAGAAGGCTTCCCTGGGAAGGAATGATTCCATCTGAGACTCGAAGAATGAGCCAGTGCTGAAGGTCCCCAGAATAAGACATGGCACTGGTAGAAAATGATCATGATCCACTTCAGGAAGTTAAATAAGGTGGTCAGGTCCACAGACAAAACAGGACAGCCCATCAGACACAGGAGAGGAGTCGAAGGGTACCTGATCCTCAGACGCTGCAGGTTCTGCTGAATAGCTCATCTCTCTTGGGGACGCTCTGTGGGTACACATGACCACTCGATATTGGATGCAATACAGCATTGTAGGTAGCTGACCTGGATCTGGAAGAACACTGTAATAGTCCAGGTAAAAGAAAGGACCTCGGTCTATAGATTTCGATGATGGCAATGGTCTTGGAGAGGTTCAGTTAATATCATCTTTGGGAATCAGTGGCAATGAGGTGGTTGAAGAATTGACACCTTGAGTGCTTGTTATATTCCTGGATGCTAATGATGCCAGTGACTGAGGAAGGATCCACTGAGTTCCAAGCAAGCTGGAGGGAGCAGCTGTGGTCTAGGTTGAGAAGTCAGGACAGCACTGCAGCTAATGGTTGTGGAGTCAGGCTGCTGGCTAGCCACATAGCCTCACTTTACAACTTGATTTCACATATGACCCTCATCATCTATTCAAAGAGCCAACAGGAAGGCCTGATGTTATAGCTAACTTTGGGCTGCACAGTCCCTGGCACCTAGTACAATCTCATTGCTAGGCTATGCCTTCAGGACAGGCTGACATGTGATTACATTTGAGACATCCACTCAAGAAGTTGAATCTATAAAACTCTGGCTCAGCGAAGGGTTTTAACTAAGGATACCTTTTTCAGTGTAGGTAGTAACTGGGAGAGTTGTCTTCATGTCTCTCCAGATTTCTCTAGCTTTGTGTAATAACGTCTGTCCCGAGAAAGAAAATGTTTTGAAATAAAAACTTTGTCCTGCTTGCCTCACTACCCTAAACACCACTGAAACACACAGATAAAGAGGGGATGGTGGAGAGAGAGAGAATATAGTAGATGCCATAAAAAGGCAGGGTGGCTCTACCAGAAGATCCACTGGAGGGAACCTTCAGCTGGCGATGGATGGAGACAGAGACAGAGACCCACATTGGAGCA
>LOJH01001372.1:0-11760 GCA_001685095.1 Ellobius talpinus
GGGAGGGAATTGGGAGGAGGGGAGGAGATGGAAATTTTTAATAATAATAAAAAAATCTTTAAGAACAACAACAAAAAAAGAATTTGTTTAGTACTGAGATGCTGTGGACCTTCCCAATTCCCCAAACCTATGACTGAGAATTGATTTCTCATGACGTTGAACTCACAGATGGGCTTGAACAAAACCAGTTTGTTGTGAGCTTTAACTTCTCCCAGGACTGCCAATATGGAAAATGACAAAGTTATGACATTTGAAAATTCCTTTTTGCCAAAAGGAAATGAAATACCTGCTTTAAAAAAATCAGCATCTGCCTTTTCAGAACTGTAACAGTTAACCAGAATTTGGAAGCAATCTAACTAGCATTTAATTAAGATGTGTGAAGACTCTCCATAGTAAGAGCCAGCCTTCTGGCATCCTACCAGGCCTTCCTTCCTCTTTCTACAAAGCAGAGCCTTGGATGCCATTTCATAACCACAGCAAAAGTAAGCTCCCAATTAGAAAAAGAGAAAGCGTTGGGGGATTTGTTCAGAACCCCATGACCTTAATACACATTCTTGAGAACTCCATGACATGAACATGCATCCTTCAGAACAACACAACCTGACCATGCATCCTTCAAAATCCCATGACCTGATAATCTATCCTCCTGTACTCCTTGACTTGATAATCCAGTCTTTGAAATGAACTTTATGACCTGACCATACAAGGATTCTCAATTAGGTTCATAGCTCATTTTCCCTTAGCAACCAGAAGGTAAACTCAAAGAGCTCAAAAGTAACTCATCCTTACAGAGAACTTTTGTGCAAGCACTTTCTCTTTCTCTATCCCCCATGGCTTCTCCCCCTGTCCCTCCCCTCCCTTTATCCCCTTTTGTGTGTGATTGTGTGTATTCAATTGGTACTGAACACACACGCACACACACACACACACACACACACACGTACATTGGTCTTCCTCCAGAAAGCCACACACTGGGGCAGAGAATAATTTTTACCAGGTGCTGGTATGTTCATATTGCCCACTTTTCCAGTCCACTGTTTATTAGCAGTTGGTCTCTGGTATATAGGGTAATCATTGTTCAGAGTCTAGCTACATTTTTGAACATGGTTGATGTATGTGCTGAAGGGATCTCTAATTGACTCGTGCATGTGAATATCTTGGTGTTTGTCTCCTCTCTTAGTCTTCATGGACAGAGTGAGTCCTGCAAACTTGAAAAATTTTCATTTCTATTTTATCTCCTCCAGTGTGTGTGTGTGTGCATGTGTGTGTGCATGTGCATGTGTGTGAGTGCATGCATGCACATACATGCCTGTGTGTGCATGTGTGTGGGGGTGGGTTCTTGTAAGGAATGCATGTAGACATCAGAGGACAGACAATCTTGGGTGGGAGGCAAGGCCTTATTTTGCTTTCTATTGCTGTGATAAAACATCATGACCAAAATAGACATTCTAAAATGTAATAGTGAGAAATTCTCAAGGCACTTAATTCCATCCACCCTCTACATGTCAAGAATGGAAGCTACAAAGTGATATTTATCTGACCCAACATATCAAAATATGTTGAACACACTTTTCTAAAGTTACACAGGATATTGTTTTGTCTCTTTATCAACACAATCTCCAACATACTGTTCCTCTGAAGGGATCAAAATACATCATTTAAGTCAAAATTGGCCTAAAGTCTCACAACTTTAAGGAGATTAAAAGTAAATGCAGTACTAGCCACCAATCCCCATGCTACCTGCCCCTTATACTGGTATTCTCTGTAGTAGTTGGACTATGAATGGCTCTATTTCTTACTATGTAATATAATTTTAAATGAGATGTTGAAACTCCAATCACAGCTTAGTAGAGAAATGTGAAGGGCCACTTGATATGTACATATATATATGTGTGTGTATAGACATACATATACATGTATATATGTATATACACATATATACATATAAGAGACAGCTCACCACTGTCTCAGGGTTTCTATTGTTTTAATGAAACACCATGACCGAAAAGCAAGTTGGGGAGGAAAGGGTTTATTTGGAGGGGTGCTGCTTACTGGCTTGCTTCCCCCCTGGTTTGCTCAGCCTGCTTTCTTATAGAACCCAGGACAACCAGCCCAGGATAGCACCACCCACAGTGGGCTGGGCCCTCCCCCATTGATCACCCAATGAGAAAATGCCTTACAGCTGGATCTCATGGAGGCATTTCCTCAGCTGAGGCTCCTTTCTCTGATGACTAACTTGTGTTAAGTTGGCACACAAAACCAGTCAGTACACCTGACCCCTTGACAACTTGACACACAAACCCATCACTATTAAGTCACAACCCTTCCCTTCCTATTCATCCCCAAGATCTTAAATATTAAAAGTTTTAGAGTCTTTACAAATTCAAACACATTAAAATTTTAGTTCCTTTAAAATATAAACAATCTCTTTAAAATTCCAGTCTTTTAAAATTCAAGTCTCTCAACTGTGGGTTCTAGGAAAATACTTTACTTGAAGAGAGAAGAATCAGGGCGAAGTCACGATCAAATCAAAGCAAAGCAGAATTCTAACCATCCAATAGCTGGGATCTACTCACGATTTTCTGGGCTCCTCCAAAGGCCTTGGGTCACTTCTCTGGCTCTGCAGCACACACAGCCTGTCTTTGGAGCTCCAGCTGGCTCCACTTCACTGCTTCTACTGTTCTTGGTGGCCATGGAAGGTACTGATAATTCCAAATGTAGGGTCCCCTCTGCAACTGGGCTGCACTTTCACTAGTAGCCTCTCATAGGCTCTCCCATGGAGTCAAGCCTCAACATCTTTGCCTGACCCCATCAGTCCTGGGCCTTCAACTGCCACTAAGGCTGCACCTTCACCAATAGTCTTCCCTGGCCTCTCATAGTGCCAAGTCTCAGCTGTTCTCAATCACACCTTCATTCCAAAGCAGTACCACCTGAGTGATGTTTACCCATTACCAAGTCTGGCTGCCAGCACAAGTTACCACCATGACCACCTCTGGAACACAGTTTCTCTGTGCTCTCAGGAAACACTTCCCAGAAGATTTCACCAGGGATGCTGGTCTCTTCTTAATCGCTGCTAATTTCTAAGCTCCAGAAGACTATCATGAAGTATCCCAACAAAGCAAAATGTAGCTTTCAAGTTCTGGTATCTTGTTTATCACAGTTGATTTTCCAGCCTCAGCTAACCAGAACCCAGGATCACAATGCAAAACAACAGACCGTCCTGAGAGAGTCCTTAAACTTCCTTCTGAAACTTTGTAAGCCAGGCCTCCATCCTCTGCACTTCTTTCAATGTTCTTGTCTTCCAAGCTCCCACAGAACATCCCACTGAGGTCTCAACACTCAATGGTTTTTCTAGCCCAAAGTTACAAAGTCTTTCCACAATCCTCCGGAAATCATGGTCAGGTCTACCACAGCAATGCTCCACTACGCTGCTTCCAGTCTGTCTTAGTTAGGGTTTCTACTGCTGCGACAAAACACGTAAGGCAAGCTGGGGAGGAAAGGGTTTATTTATCTCACACTTCAGCATTGCTGGCCATCCTGGAAGGAAGTCAGGACAGGAACTCAAACAGGGCAGGAACCCAGAGACAGGAGCTGATGCAGAAGCCAGGGAGAGGAGCCATAGGATTACCGACTTGCTTCCTATGGCTTGCTCAGTTCACCTTATAAAACCCAGGACCAGCAGCCCAGGGATGGCACCACCCACCATGGGTTGGGCCCTCCCCCATTGACCAATGAGAAGATGCCTTACAGCTGGATCTTGTGGACACATTTCCTCAAATGAGGTTCCTTCCTCTGATGATTCTAACTTGTGTCAAATTGACAAACAAAGCCAGCCAGTACAACCACTCAGTACACTTTAAAATGGGGGGAATATTGAGGATAATAATTACAGAAATGCATATTCCAAGCTGTTTTGTGGTTCAAAGTAAATTTACATGTATGCATGCACATTTGTGTACCTGTAACCTCCCCTACAAACTCATACATTATAATTCATCAAGACGAAAATTAATAAGATCATGTATCAGTTCCCAAGGCCCCTATCCTGTCCAACAAAGTGCCAAGAAGTTAGGCCTTCCAGGGGATCATCCAGTGACCAGGGGTTTCCATTATTTAAAATCTTACAAAAAGGAAAACAGGACTGACTGAAGGCAAAAGTCTACTTGAATTCACTTACTAATGTTACCTAAAATAGAACAAAGCTTTTCTATCAGAAATTATTATAAATGTAAAATATCACAGTTTACATGCTAAAACCAATTATGCGTGTGTATCTGTGTGTGGGGATGTGCAGTTGAGTGCAGGTGCTGAGGAGGCCAGAAGGAGGCACCAGATTCGCAGGAGTTGCAACTATAGGTGGGTGTAAGCTGCCTGATACAGGTGCTGGGAATCAAATAGCAACCCCACAATTGTAAATTTTCAAACAATAGCAAACTATGAAATAACATTTTCCCTATAACTTCTGTCACATAAAAACCTTTTTTAGATGGACAAAGAGCTGGTTAAAATAGGAATATATATATTTATGATGCATGTGACAATGCCATATCCTTTCAGCATATGAATATTTTCATTAGTAGACAATAACAGAATTTACTTGGAGCTGAGCAAAGGGTTTGAAAGGCTGGGTGATGAAGGGTTTTCACCAATTGGAATCAGGCAACAAGCTTCAAACTATAATATAGATGACTTCATGGTGGACGAGTAGGAGTCTCCAGAATTAACCAGAAGCCCACCTGGTTGCTTTTACAGGCACTGAGCCAGAATCCTGAGCCAGAATTCACCAGAGCCACACAGCATTCAGTATGAAACGGAACAAAAATGCCCAATCATAAGTTTCTGTCGACGACTTAATGCATCTATTGCTCCGCCACTACAAAAAATACATATGGCTTTAAATACACAGAATGCAGAAATGAGTGAAGATGTCAAGAGTATCAGAAGGTCTCACGTGAGGTCTGGATGAGGTGATTTGCATATGACAGCCGAAAGGAAAACCACAGGAAGCTAGCTCCACCTCAGCCACACTTCCTTCTGCTCCAACCCATCCATCCTTCCTCTCTCACCACCACGGGGCCCCTCCCAGTAAACTCCAAGCCACGTGACTGTTTTCAACATCTGCTTCCTTTCTTCTCTTTCATAGAAAGCACGCATGAATAATCAGACCGCTGCTGTTAATTGTAAAAATCATTAGTATACTTCCAGGTGCTGTTTACTATATATGCATTGTAATTTTCTACCCTAAAACCAGCAACTCCCCCGCATCATTGTCTGCCCTGGGCATGAGCACTCTGCAGCTTGGAGGCTGTCAAAGGCAGTTGCAGCCCCGCTTCCAGGGACTGAAAGGGGTCTATTCACACCTGCAGCGTTTGAGGCAATAATTCCTAATATTAACCAGACGTCATGAGGAGCGGGCCCTTTTGCCAGCCTCCTCATGATCCGACACTCACGATCCATGTGATCCATGCTAAGAGTAGCCAGCCCACTCCCTGAGTTCATTCTTCTCTCTGCCATCACGCGCCCTATTATCCAGGGACTCTGGAATGAGACTCGCAAAGACAAGAAAACCAACCCAGACGCCGTGACAGTCTACCTCAGAGGCAGAGCCATCTGGAAAACCCTAGAAAGTTCAAGGAAAGGGAACGCTGTTTCCTGGGGCCGCACCTGAGAAAGATCAGAGCTCCTAGGAAGGAGCTCGCCAGGGAAGCTACACAAACACTGCCTATCTTATTACTTTGGTTACACAAAACACATCACAGCTTCCATCTGTTTCTTTGAAGGTACCTGTGGTTTTCCTCAAGAAATTCAAGTTAGAGGGAAACAAAGCTTGCATTTACATTTTCCAGGTACCGCAGACATCCCCAACACCTGCTGCTCCGTCATGGGCTTCCATGCTGTCCTAGGTAGCTTTCACTGTCACCGCCTAGAGGCATCAGAGAAGAGAGCATAGACCAGACTGAACAGTGGTCATGTCTGTGGGGCACTGTCTTTACTGTCCTTCAGTGTAGGAGGGCCCAGCCTACTGTGGGAGGCACAATCCCTGGACAACTGGTTCTGAGCTATGTACGAGCCAGTGAGCAAGCCTGTATACTCCTACATTCCTCCATGATGTTTGCTTCAAGTTTCTGATGGAGTTCTTCTCAGTGATGGACTGTGATCTCGAAGTGTAAGCCAAATAAACCCTTTCTTCTCTGAGTTGTTTTTGGTTATGGTGTTTGCCGCAGCCATACAATAAAACTCAGGCTGGTGCTTGCTCTGTTCTTGTGAGACTAGCACTGACATCCTCCTGTTCAGAGATGTCCTTGGGTCTCCAAGGCTGCTCTTTGACATAGAATGTGCTGTGCTTTGTGAGTTTACACCATAGTCACTTCCGTCTGCCATCTGCCACTCACGCACCCTACCAAGGTTTCTTGACAAGGCTCTAGAAAGACAGCTGTGACGAGATGAGAACATGGGCAAAAATCTGATGAGATTATTTATAGCACCTATACAGTGTTCACACGTGTTATGGCTAAGAAACTTGAACCCCAAATTAATGTTGTAGGGCAACAGTGTATTAGCACATTTTTTGGTTGCTGTGATAAAACACCACAATCAAGGAAATATATAGCAAAAGAGTTTAATTTGGTTTACAGTTCCAGAGGGTTAAAGCCCACGATGGTGGGGATGGATTGAAGGAGGTGGAAGGCATGGTGGTTGGAATGACAGTCTGAGGGCTCACATCTTATATCACAAGCCCTAAGCATAGATAACAATGGGTGATGACAAAGTCCACCTCCAGTGACAGACTCCGAGTAGAGCCACACCTCCTAAACTGTCCCAGAAAGCAGCACCGTCTGAGGGCCAAGTGTTCAAATGAACAAGATTATGGGGAACATTTCCACCTGAAACCACAAATCTTAGGTGTGGGTGAATCCACAGGGGAAAGAACGTGTGTGGAGTGGGGGAGGGGATCTTCAGCCCTTTCCATAAAGCTCACATCTACCTCCCACGACCGGGGCCACACAGTGACACCTCTGCTAGAGTGTGAATGAGACCCATCCTCACAGGCTCATGTATTTCCACACTTCCCCGCTGGAGCCCCTGTTTAAGGAGGTTAGGGAACCAATAGGAGGTGGAGCCTTGGTTTAGGAAGGATGTCACTGGGGAAGGGCTACGAGCCTTGAAAGCCTGCTCCACTTGTTTGCCCTCTGGCTCCTGAGTGTAGGTGCAATTGTATCAGCCATGGTGCGCTGCCTCCCCTGACTGTTGCCATATTCCCAACCATGGTAGCCACTACCCGTCTGGAACTCCAAACCAACCCCTGCTCCCTGAAGTTTATCTCATGGTATTTTATCCCAACCAGGAAAGGAAACTAAAGCAGCTCACTGGCCTTGGATTCTCTAGCTCTCGGGGAGGGGGGGTTGGAGACATGGCTTAATCAGTGGATGTGCCTGTCCCCAAGCCCGATGGCGGGAGCTAGATCCCCGGAGTCCATGTTGTGGAAATAGAGAATCGAGTCCTTGTATGTTGCATCTCCACACGTGTACAGTTGCATGCATACTCCATGCTCAATAAATAATGTTGTAATAAAAACATTTAGTTGATTCTCTGTGAGTGTGATATTGCATGTGTGTGTATACATGTTCACATACGTATTGCACAGGGGTGTGTGCATCTGTGTGTTGAGGCTTCACGGTTGATATTAAGGGTCTTTCTCAATGACTCTCGAGCTCATTCTTTGAGGCAGGCTCTTTCATTTTAATCAACAGCTCACTGATAGGCTAGTCTAGGTAGCCAGCTTGCTGTAGGGATCTCATGTGTCTGCTTTCTGAACACAGAAATTATAAGCATTAGGCATCCTACATAAATCCTAGGGATCTGAACTCCAGTCCTATATTTATGTGGCAAGTGCTTTAACTTGTTATGTTTTAATTCCCTGTATCAAAGTCTTCTTATAAGAAAAGAGTTATTTTTGAAAATAAATACTGGTAAATCCATTGGATGTCCATGGAATGGAGAGCGAATCTTGACCCCAATCTATAAATATATATATATATATACAAATCAAATAAAAAAATATAGTTAGATGTGAAAAGCTTAAAGTAAAAATGGATAAGAACAATGTTATGAAAAGTGTTTTACAACATTGGGGTAGGCATACCTTAAAAGAGACAGACATAAAATGTTGCTAACCCTAACAGACAAAATGGCTAATGAGGTGATTAAAGTTAATATCCTGTAAGCATTTATAACATTGTTATTATTTACTTTTGGTAGCTATGATAAAACACCACAACTAAGGGCAACGTAAAGAAGGACTTTTGGTTGCCGAGAGTCAATGATGACATGGGAGCCATGGTGGAAGAGCAGGAAGGTCAAAGGTCACATCTCTACCAAGCACAAAGGAAGAGAGGAGCAAACTGGAAGGGTATGAAGATATAAACCCTCAAAGCCTGCCCCCCCCAGGATGGCTGAACTTTCTAAAGAGTCAGCAACCTTCTCAAACAGCGCCACCCGTTGGTGATCAAAAGTTCAGAAACTGAAGCCTACAAATCAAGATGGACATTCCCAAATAAGAGAAAGATTTGAGTAGATATCACAAAAAATAATACGTACTCAAAAACATGATAAAAATCACTCCATCTCATTAACCACCAGACAAATATGGTTACAAACTGTCATAAGAAAAAGTATGTAATTTAAAAGATAGAGAAAACCAAGACCTGTGGTTGGCATGCATCTGATGCTCATACCCTTTCAAGAGGATAAATCGCAGAGACCATCTTGAGGGTTGGTTGGGAAATATAAAATTGGTACGTTCTGCTAAAAATAAGCATATGTATCATATATCCTAATTATTTCACCACCACATACTTGTATAGTGTATATATACATTATATATATATTGTATATGTATATACATATTTCACAAAAATATATGTACACTAATTTTATATTTTTATTTATTTGGTATGTGTGCAACTGTTTTGCCTGCATGTGTGTCTGTGCACTACATGTATGTCTGATGCTTGTAGAGGCTAGAGGATGGCATCAGATCTCCTGGGGTTGGAGTTACAGAGAATTGTGAGCACCATGTGGGTACTAGGCATCGAACTCAGGTCCTCTGGAAGAATAGCAAATGTGCTTTACTTTAATTCAAAGTGTACTTTACAAAATCCATTCAGACTTAGCGTGGAGCCAGTTTTTCTGACCGCAGAATAGTTTACGGGATGTAAGCTTCAGGACCAGAATCACAAAGGAAGATTTTTGACCTTACAAGGACAAAGGAAACAGTATCCTGTTCATTAGGAGAATGACCTTGCATTGACCTGGTGGTTGGCAATGACAGTACCCGTTTCCAGGAACATGACCAGACCATATAAGACAGCCCACCTGTTCTCATCAGAGTTTGAAGTGACTGGCAGGACCTGTGGGACCCTGGAAATCCTGCTTCCCACGTCACATCTGGCTTCGTAAAGAACTGGTTTATCTGCCATAAATCCCACTAAGCTTAAAGAGGCTGAGTCGCCACGACCTTGACAGCATCAATCATTGCATTCAATGTAACTGTAACTTCAGTTGAGAACCCTGTCTTCACCAGAGCAATACCTATCAATATCTACATAAATGTCTACAGTGCAGGTGACCCATCAGCCATTTTTCTGTGGCTATTATAACAGTTCCACCTGTGGAGCCCAAGAGAAGCAAAATATACGTAGCTTAACTAAATCCTCCAGTCTTATTTCTTAAGAACTTACAACCATGACTGGAGGAAATGGAATCCGGACTAGCCTGTGGGACGGCAGCTGCTACCTTATATCTCTTAAGAATACAGGGCTAACTTCCGTTCAAATGCCCTAAGTCTGGAGCCACAGGAAACACTGTTCTCTCGATAAGAACGAAAGGTGCCTATTCCTACTCCTCGCAAGAGCTGTAGAAAGTTTGGTGAATGCAAGTTCTAAACACCAAGTAGCACACGGGATGTAAGACAAGGAAGATGGTTCTTCTTGGCCTGGGCCTCCTCTGACTATCAACAGGGGGGGAGGCTGGCAGCATGAGGAGTCTGGCTGGACCGTAAGGGAGTCAGAGAGCTGTGTCTTAATCCCATGCGTGGCTCTGCCATCCTCTCAGTGGCAGCTGAGCAGCCACCTCGGTCCTGTTTCCTGCTTCAGCTCTTCACCAAGCTCCACTGTCCCAGCCTTAGCCCCCGCGCCAAGGACTGTGAGGCCCATGGATACACCCCACCCCTGCTCCCATCCCTACAGAGACTTCTCTCCTCCTCCTTCTGCTGTGGAGGTGCAAGAGGACCTGCTCCTTGCAGGAAAAGCTTTCTCTGTGCCTTCAGTCATCTCCGTCTCTTGTTACTGGATCTTTCCAATTGTTTATAAGAAGTCATGTCTCCAGTTCCTTCACATGTTCATCCCATCAAGCATTAGCCTTGTGTGTGTGTGTGTGTGTGTGTGTGTGTGTGTGGTTTTTCGAGACAGGGTTTCTCTGTGTATCTTTGGAGCTTGTTCTGGCACTCGCTCTGTAGAACAGGCTGGCTGCAAACTCACTGAGATCCGCCTGCTTCTGCCCCCCAAGTGCTGGGAATAAAGGCATACATCACCACCACCCGGCCATGCATCAGTCTTGAAGTTTGCTCTTCCCCTACTCTTAATGAATCCCCTGACTTTGGAAAGGCCCATATTTTGTAAGTTATTACTGAAGAGACCAGGGTTTCTGGGAAAAGGCCATCCCAGCCTAATCCCCATGGTGGGTGGGTTGCCAACCTGACCGTTCTTACAAACGTTTCCCCTTTTAACAGCCCTCTGAACAGTTACCGTATGCCATTTGGTGCCTGCTCTGGGTGATGATGCAGAATTTGCTGTATAGTGTAGTTTTTAAAGAGATTGTTTAAGGAGCGATCTCTGTTTATGGTCTCAAGATAAACTATAATCACCTTTGTTTACTACATATTTCTTTCTTAATTAACCGACAAACTATTAGCATACATTTTTTTATCCCAGGAGTATTAATTATACATAATTTATATCATAAGCATTTATTTCGTATCAGTGGGATGAATAAAACATTTACCTGCTTATAGCTACTCGAGGTTAACATTTTTATACAAAAGCCTCACCTGAGACTCCCAATCAAATTATCAGATTTTTAATTTTCTCTTCCATAATGATACAATGCCCATCCTCGTAGTGTTTTATCCCACTCTTGGTTAAGCAATCACTTAGCAGGATGCCGTGCTAGCAGTATTAATTAACCAATGAGACATGCTTTGCTGCACAACGAGATGGAGAAAAAATAGAACAGTGAAATCTGGTACTGTGAGAGCTCAATCGCTTTCCAGGATTTGAATGATAAACATGGTTGGGTGAAGAGTTCGAGACCACTGGGCCTTCAGATCCCTAGCTTCTGAGTCTGGAGGGGATACCAGAGTTCAAAGCACACGTCCGTTTTTCTCTGCAAAGGTGAGGACTCTTAGACTGTGAGAAAACAAACATCTAGTATCAGCCACCCCACAAGCCAGTAAGAACCAGTTCTTGAGACACACTGTGAATACCTAGAGTCCTTTTCAGGATGTTCCCACCATCACAATGATGAGTTTCCTTGAAGCATGGTGGAGGCTGAGTGTCCATTATTCCAAATAGTTGGGAACAGTCGAGTCGCAGATTTCAGAAGTTTACAATTTGGGAATAGAAGTTGGACACCCAAAAAAATCCTAAACCCCAGATGCCCCAAGCTCTGTGAGATATGTGTGTGTGTATGTGTGTGTGTGTG
>LOJH01001372.1:26268-41278 GCA_001685095.1 Ellobius talpinus
CACACACACACACACACACACACACACACACACACACACACACACACCCCGCAAGCCTCCTGGGATGTCTCACACCACACTCTTTTCACTGCAGTCTCACCTCTCACTCAATGAGCATTTTTTTTCCACTCACAAGATCATTTACTAGAGTCACTCACAGGATCATTTACTAGAGTTTCAGAAATGTCCTTTTCTCATTTCTGGAGAGAGAAACTGGTGTGCATGTTTATCCCTCAGAGCTGAGTTATCACCAAATCATTTCTCTCTGATTTACTCATTGTGTGTGTCTGTGTGTGGGGATAAGCAGATAAAAATTGCCACCATATCGAATATGCCTGGTCCTTTGTAGGACGTCTTTTCCCAACTGATCTGCAGGTCTTGGTGAGAGCATGCTTCCTCTTGCAGCTCTGTTTTTCCCGAGATGGCAAAACTCCTCTTGATTGAAATCTTTCTTTACCTAAATCTAAATTTGGTGTCATTGGTTTCATGCCATTATGGCTTATTCCATGCCCCTGTACCTGAAAGCCAGATCATTACAAATGGTTGGTGTCCACATGGGGACCTATAACTCCCCAGCCAGACAGAAAACCATGTACTCTAAGAACAGACCCTGAGCTACTATGATGTCATCATACTGCACCAAAGGCTGGACACAGCAAGGGAGGAGCTCAAGCACAAAAGAAACTGTGACGTAATAAGACCTGGCCTCCTAACACTTCAGACAGATTTTGACAATTATAAGGAACCCTCTTATTGCAATGACAAAACACTTGGCGAAAGCAACGTAAGAGAAGAGAGATGTGTCTTAACCCAGAGTATCAGGTGATGGACTCCATCATGGAAGAGATGATATGGCCATGGGACTGCTCTGTCCACCATGTCCATGGTGTAAGGGACTTGCAGCGTGGCTTATCCACACCTTGGAAATCATAAAGGAAATCACTCTGGTAGAAATAGAAGTGAGTTAGAAGCCTTGAGGCCCACTTGTCTGCTAGACAAGCCACGGTCTCAATGGTTCCTGAACGTCCTCCACACTGCCATCAGCCAGCGAGTACAAGCTCAGACACAGGAACCGCTTCACATTTTAATTGGTTAGGAAATGTCCAGAAGAAAGCTGTCTCATTAATTTCACATTTTTCCTAATTGGCTGAAAAATTATATCCTTATCAGATAATGAATCTATTCAGACTGCAAGAAAAAGAAGTGGAACACAGGTACTGTCAAGAGGACAATTTTAGAATCCCTAATTGGGACTTTTGCACATCAAGGGATGATGTCAGAGCCACAGCTGTGGCAGGCTGGCTAAAGGTTATCATTGTTTTAGGATACAGTGGTTAACAATATTCAAGCACTCATTCAACCATGCTTCAATAGACATCCTTCAAACACACAAAAGCCTGCATATACCTGTTGACTTGGTAAAAAAAATAAAATCATGATAGATCACACCTGAGTTATTGCCACAAGAATACTTTCTTTAATTAGATTAAGTAAGTGTATTTCTTTGACATGAATGACAAAAGAAAATTCTAGATAGATCTGAGGAATATAGATATTTTGCCTTCCTGCATTTCTTTCTTCTTCTCCTTCCTTCCCTCACTCTTACTTATAATTTGATTAAGATTTTTAATTAACTGACACTGTCTTACCCCCCAAATCCCCATCTGTGTGGTAAGATTTGATTAGATATTAAAATAATTAAAATGTGTCAATGGAAAGCTTCAGAAAGTGATGCGAGCTGGTGGGCCCCCAGAGTTTCCCCTTCTACTTCACAACCCCCTTTTCTGGTTGTTCTATTCAGTGAATTGTTGACAGTACATGGTTTCCATTACCATGCTCTGAAAGTTGGAGGAAGGGAAGAAAGGAACCAAACACCTGTGAGTACCCCCACCAGTGACCAGAAGAATCTTAAATAAATTTCAACTTCTACGTGCCTCCTTTACACAACTTTGGCCATTGAAGATGCTTATTTTACAGCAAACTGGGTCAGAGAATGGCCTGTTCTTTCATAGCAGGTAGAAAAAAACAATAAACCAGGTAAAAGGTCTTGTGGAGTGTAGGGAGCACGGAGATCTTGGTGCTCACAAATGTGCACTGGGGAAACTGGAATGTTAGCACAAAGGGTTGTTCCTTCAAGGAAAGGGAGGCAAAACCCGTTTTCTACCCTGAAGGCTGGGGTAGTTGTTCTCCAGCCTTGTGATCATTGTGTCATCCATGTGGCTGAAGACTTCTGCACCCAACACTCCTCCAAATTCATTCCTGAAAAGTGTTTTTTTCTCCGTGAATCTATAGAATCTATCTGTATGAACTTTACAAAGAGTTGCGGAGTTGTCATGTGTGATCTGTGTTTAGTTCATTTGGTCTTCAGAGAGGTGGAGGCACGCTTTGTTGTCCCTGCGGGAAGGCATTCATCATCACAAGAACAGTTCTAACTGGGTTGTGCTGTGCTTAAATCTGACTAAAATAAACAACTAAGAGTCAGACTCTCAAAGTTTGAGCCAGCGATGGCTGTTGAATCTGTTGCGCCAAACTGCCTTCCTGTGTCCCTCAACCTGTTGCTCTGCTGCCCCGAGAAGGACACAGAGACACTCTCCCCACGCTCCTCCATGCCCACCCCAAACAAAGCAGAGTGGACAGACGTGGCCAATAAAAAGAGGCTCTGACTTGAACAGTTTGTAATTGTCTACTCACCAGAGGATCAATAAAAGGAAAACACTCAGAGCTATGACTACCAAGTGTATCATGAGGGGCTGGCTTGCTTGTTGGGGTTTTCTGTCTTGCCCGGTACCCCACAGCTGGCAAGCCCCAAAGAAAATCACACAGAGAATCTCCNTGATCTATGTTAGCCATGTGGCTCAGTACCTTTTTCAGTGGGGCAGGTCACATCTTTCTTCTTCAGTAGTCTTGGCAGGACTGGAAGGAATGGGCTTCCTCCTTTCCAGCATTCTCCTGTTCTACTTCCTGTCTGGTTTACCCTCCTATACTTCCTGCCTGGCCAATCAGTGTTTTATTAAAATATATGATTGACAAAATACAGATAATTCTCCCACACCAACCAAGGATGACCTTGGTAACCTCACACAACCTGATGTGACTCTTCTTAATAGCTCCTGGGTTTACAGCACATCTTCACACAATTCCTTGGTCCTTCTGTCCCACCTACACTGGGTACTGTAGTAATAACATCTCTAATCGGCATCACTCTTGGTCCATCAAAAACCAAATTCAAATTAGCACCATAGGGCAGTATATTGGACATCAACTCGTCCTCAGAGAACTGCTCTTAATTCTGATTGTTCAAACACACAATGCTGTCCTTTGCGTGGAAACTTGTGTCCTCTGTGCTTCAGGGTTGACCCTTCTTGACAAACTTCTTAAGATCATTTGCATCTCCCTACAAGAACATCACCTGCAGCTTCCCTGAGGCATATATCTCTGCACCAGTTTGCTGACATTTCTGAGATTTCATCTGACAGTATCTATCCTTGGTAGTTTTAATTTTTAGACATTTTAATCATTTATCCTCTGTTTTGTGTATGTCCATATGTGTGTGCCCGTGTGTGTGTGCACAAACATGTGTGCACAGGTATGTTTCTTCATGTGTGTCCACATCTGCATGTGAATAAGCTGGAGGAAGCCAGAGGAAATCAGTTGGGTATCCTGATCCACTCTCTGTCTTATTCCTTCGAGGCAGGGTCTCTCACTGAACCTGGAGGAAGGCTGGAAGTCAGGAGCCAGCAAGCCCCAGGGATCCTACCGACTGTCTCACAGCCCTGGGATTACAAGCATGTGCAGCCATGCCTGGCTTTCTACATGGGTGCTGGGTATTAGAACTCTGGACCTTAAGCGTGCACAGTAAGTGCTCTTACCCCCAGCCACATCCCCAACTCCCCCAAAAGTCTTTTTGATTAGAATCATACATGAATAAAGAAAAATAGCCCCCCCATTATGTTTGCTTGTGATCTTCTGCTTTATCACAAGGAACAGGAGGGCATTTGGGTTTTTAGACAATCTCTGTGGTAATAGATAGATGCGTTATATGTTTTTATTATGAAAATTGACTCATTTGGGCGCTTAAAATTGTGTTTTTAATTTTGGAAACTTAAAATGTTTCTGATCAGTAAAAGTATACTCAAAGCCAATTTGGACTGAACGGTAGAGATTGGCATAGTGGGGGAAGCCTTGGGGAAGTCCTGGGGCCATTTTCTTCTTCTTTCCATTTGGGTTTCTACATCTCTTAGGCTTAGCTCTCAGTATATCTGAGCTCATTAGTTTACACTCCACTTTACTGAATGAACAGCTGTATCCTGCTCAAAGAGCTCCACGAGGCAATTCTCTTTGCTTAATAAAGGTCCACTCTTCACACAATTTTGCATTTGCAGTTTGATACTTAGGGCTTCACCTAGACACAGATCAAAAATGGGTACTAGCTGCTACCACGAGGCCTGAAAAGATGGTGTCTGCGCACCTCAGTGCCACATTCCTGACAAGCTCTTATAAGTTCTGACTGTGACCAGGGTTTTAGTGGACTCCTCAAAGTGCTGGGAGCCAGGGGAGGAAGCGGTAAAGGGCTTGCTATGTAGTCCTAAAGAGTTGACCCTCTCCCTATCTACACATGCGTGATGTAATCCTGGTGTTTGGTAAACAGATCCTTGGGACCTTCTAGATAGCCAATAAAGCAGAATCAGCAAGCCCCAGGTTCAGTGACAGACGCTGTCTTACAAAATAAGGCAAACGTATTTTTAATCCCAGTACTTTGGAGACAAAGGTAGGCATATCTCTGGGAGTTCCAAGACTGCCTAATCTACAAAGGAAGCTTCAGGCCAACCAGAGTGACACAGTGAGACCCTGCCTCAAAAGCAAACAAATAAATAAAAGTGCAAGGTGAAGTGAAGGTGACGTCCAGTGTCTACCTCTGGGCCTCTACATGCACACAAACTCATGAGCATGTGCTCACACTCAGATACATACGCAATCACCACAAACTGAGAAGTTTGCAAACAGATGGTAAATCAACTTGTTATCTGCCTTGAAGACAGAGAGTTTCTCACTCACCTGGGAGGAAGGTCACATTAGTAAAAACAGAAGCTGTCTCATTATAAAGCAGAAAGGGCTCAGGTGAGCTCTAAGGACGCCCAGGGTCTAGGTTTTACGTTGTCATCACAAAATACCTGAGCCTGAATTGGCTGTAGACCCTAAAACTGAGAAGTATCAGACTGAAGGTCCCACAACTGGCCAAGGCCAGTGTGTAGTATCATCCCACAGAAAAACGAGGAGGGTGAGAACTAAGCGTGAGGAGATGGTGGAATCCCTCCGCAGGCCTCCCTTAGAGTGCACACCTAGAGAAACAGTCATTATCACCTTACCTGGGGCTAGTCCACATCCTTCAGTGCTGCTGGGCTGGGGATGAGATTCCCTACATAAGAACTTTGGGGGACACATTGAGACCACAGCTGCTGGCCCTGTGGTCATGGCGGTCTTTTGAAAAGCGAGAATATGGGAACCGCAGCATTTGAGCTCTGCTTGGGTCCTAGAAAGAGGCTGACTTCCTGAAGTACAGACGGGCAGCTTGACTGGCAGCTGTGGCACAGGCTGTCTCCACCTGCACGCCTGTTGGGAACCCATGGCTGCATCTGCATGTTGATTTTCAGAAGCCCAGGTGCTGCAGTGAAGTGGCTGAAGACTGGCTTCCTCTTGGAAGCACCTGCAGGGATGAGGCGGTGAGGAGCCCTGTGATAAACAGTGTGCACATTGATGGGGACTTACCTATCTGCGAGTGTTGGAGAGGACCTGGGTACAGTGTAGGACTCAAGCCGAAGAGCAATCTACCCTTTCTGGAGAAGGAAAATGAAATTCTTTTAAGACTGTCCACATCTCCTTTTGGTCTTGCTAAACCTAGGCAAGCAACTGAAGCACCAACTCCATTAGCCAAAAATACCTCCCTGTGCCAATATTTGGAAGAAGCTGAATCTGAGACATTTGCAAATTCTTGAGTTGATATGAAGGCACAGGACAGAAATCTTTAAATACAGGGCATGCTACATATTTGAAGATGCTTGCCAACCTTCCGACAAAGCTTCAGGGATACTGGGGTCTTGTCGATATATTACTGATTTCAGCTTGAGCAGTAACTGGGACAACCAGCCAACTATCCGACTAGTTCTCAGTATTAACGAAGGCAGTATTAACGGCTCTCCATTCACATCTCCGGTCATCTCAGAGTGCGTTCGTTAGCTGTCATGCCTCAGCTTTCTTGGAACGGAATGTTTTCACACTTCAGGGTCCCCCCCCCCGAAGTACATGTGTTTGAGTGGAAATTCTCCAGCGTGATAAATCTCTGAGATGACACACTCTCAACTCCCATGTGCCGCAGAAAAGCCGCGGATCTGCAGCGTCTGCGAGTTCTCTTTGCATGGCCAACATATGCAAGGCTCGGGGAACCCAAAGATCTCGTTTCATCCCCAAACATCCAAATACAGCATAAGGGAGAGACCATTTGGTTCACCGTTAGCGTGCAGTCTCTACAATCTATTTGTAATTTAACTGCTTATTTAATGACCTCTCTCTTCCTTCCCTAGCTGTCTTGCCTGGTAAGCCATTTCACACACATCCGTGGCTCTCTGCATGGATAAAAGAAGATGGAGCTCTGGCATCTGCTCTGAATTTGTTTTTTTCTTTAATTTTCATTTATACGCTCTTGTTCTATCATCTGTGGTGGGCTCAAAATAGGAAGCCATGTTGACATTTTCCAACCCATTTAAATTTTATGTTCTTTAATTAAAATCTCCCTCTTAACTAGCTAGACTTCTAACCTGGTGGGTAGACACTGTGATATTACAATGGAATGTGGACAGCTTTGTTTTGGTTTGGTTTTTAGCCACACCCCCTTTATACAAGGAGGAAAAACAAGACTTGAAGTTATAGCATTTCCGTGTTATCCAAAAATCCAAGGAGATTTACATGCTGTATCTTCCTTCAAGTCAAGATCTAAAGGAAGCAGACTGAGGTAAGCCAGAATGGTAACTCATAGCCAATGTGCCAGCCCTGGTGACAGACAACAGCCTGTCTATGCTGGATAGCACCAAAGTTATCCAAAAATCCCAGCTCCTGTTCACAAACATGGACGCTAATAGAACATCTGGGCCATGCATAAATAACATAAACAGCATGTATATCATACACACACAAAACTACAATACCCTGTTTTCCTATGAGATAGAGAGGTGATGTCAGGTATAGGTGGGAAGCAAGCACAAAATCAGCTTAGGTAAAATTTGGATTATGGAGGAACCAATGTGCCAGGACTAAACTCCTTTAATAGCTCTTGTCCATTACATCCCTTAATATATAGAAAATACTTCTATTTTGCTATTTTTTAGATGTAATTGTACTATAAATGATAAAGAAGAACCCTAACATCTCAGAAAAAGAAAAGTTTTCTATTAAAAAAAAAGGGTTATTGTGGAGACCCACAGTACATGGTTCAGTCATTTTTGTACAAACACATACTATATCTTGAGCATATTCTCCCTAAGCCCTCTGCCCTCCCTTCTCCTATTAGTCTTCTATAGAAACAAACATAAATCCAGAATTTAATCAAGTGTGCTCTAAATTAAATACATAGTAACAAAAAGCAAGCTGCATAGAGGGCCCCAAGGAAACATGTATTCCAGTGCAAAGACCCACAAAAAAATCTAATCAACAAGTTCATATTCACAAATCACAAGCTCAATGAGGGAAGGGTCATCAAAGCATCATGAGGATGTCACTTCGAAGAACAAGGTCCAGACTGGCTCATCCAGGAAGTGTAGTCTAAACTGGTGTCACTGAGGGTAAGGCGTGAAGTCCTGGCATGAGATGCTTTGTTGTGTACCTATGGGGGATGGCTGACAGGTTGTTGATGTCTAACCCCTCCCCTTCCCTTCCAGAAAGAGGATTCTGAGGAGATGGTATTTCCTGGGGACCTACAGAGTTTCCCAGCAGGAGAAAACCCAAGCCATCCCCCATGGATCCAGAAGCAGAAGAGAGGTGCTCCAGGTTTGTCTTCAGTCAGCAGGCAGCCAAATGTAGGCTCCCCGAGGCTTCTCACAAGTACTAGGGGTGCTCCTATCTACTGCTCTCTCAGACGTTGGAGCTCCCCAAGGCTTCCTAAGGAGCCCCAGTTCTGTGTTCTGCATTCTCCATCTGGACAAGGTCTTGGGATCTAGTATCTGCCAGTAGCTGTACTTTGATTTTCTTTCCCCAGATCTCCTCAATGCCACATTAAATCCTCTTTTCCCTGAATACAAACCACAACTTCTTCCCATCTAAACACAGGGTATGTGCCTGCCATAGGATGGTCTTCGGGAAGGCTGGCCTAGGCACAATCAGAGACGTCACCACCAATAGGATGGAAAAAACACATTGCCTCGGGAAAGGACTCTGAAGAGATCTTTGATTAGAGTCGATCTGCTCAGAGGGGAGGGCAGGGACTTTTTCCGCACACCGGCTCTTCTTCTGCAAGCTCGCTTTCTTGGTATGCTGTCAAGACCCAAAACGTCTGAGAAGCTTGAATTCAGCTTGCAGTCACAAATCTGATCTTCTGAAATGGCTGAAAAGGCAGAAGTATAAACACAACATTGCCTTTGCTAACCAGGTGAGTCCTGATGGGGCTGAGAACCGGCTGCCAGAGTCACTGGGAAGAAGACCGTGTCAAGGGAAAGGATGCTTGTGTGGTGATTCCCCAAGCCATCGCACAACAGGGTGTTGATTACTTCGAAATCACAAATTAACTTTCCATTAAAATACATATAATTATACGATTTAATGTGGGGAAATAATATCCTTGCAGATATTTCCAGTCTGCTAATCCGAAGCAACACGAACGAATGGTTTGCTTCAATGCAAGGGGGAAAAGACAACCTTCTCCCGGATTCACTAGGGCTATAGCCCAGGGGGCTTTGTGTTTGCCTTTGCTAAATCTAATCCTTTCCCAACAAGATTGAGATTTCAAAAGCAGACAGCCTTAGGAGTTTGGAAGAAAACAAGCGATGGTTCAATCCTCCTGGGAATTCAGACTCTGCCCCATCATGAAGGCAGTGAGCCACGTCCCTGAGTTTTGTTCTCAAATGTAGAAATCGTGAGGTGGCTCTATTGAACTTGTCCATATTGGGTCTCATGGTCTAAGTTGATGAGGATGACTAACCAGGTCTCAGCACATTTATAACATTTCCTAATTCAAGGAAGGACATCAGAAGGCAAAGTGAGCCTGACCCTTGACCTTGACCAGATCACAGAACTCTTGAAGACAGACATTTTGGACAACAAGATAGAGACAACAACACCCATAATAATGTGTGTTGGTAAACACAACTTGGTGTCGGTGTCGAGCCTTTTACGAGGAGAAGGAACTCTGGGAGTGGGACCTCGGGGAGCTTCAGGAAATCGAATCAAGGACAGGATGAGGGACTAAAGTTTACATTCCCAGGGAGAGACGGTTTTGTTGCATCACGTGTTCATGAACAGAGGAGGAAAGACAGAAACAAAACAACAAACAAACAAACAAACCGACCACGCAGACGGGAGAGGGCGTGCAGAAGGAAGCTGAGAGATAGGGAGCACATCTGGCCCCAGCTACAAAGGCCTATTACCCGATTACCGGAAGCTGGAAGGTGACTTGGGTGCCTGCAATCGGGCTTTACCCCATCCAGCACTCAGTCTCCTTGGCGGAATTACCTCCTCTTTCTGAACTGCTTGTTCTTTCAAAGTGCTTACTTTGTGCCTGCTGCAGAAGTACACACTTTTTTTGGCCAAAGTGATGGAATTTTCAGCCAAACGCTAAAGAATATGTGCAATTAATGAAAAGACAGCAATGGACTATAATTTACAGATGATTTGGCAGGAGCGGAACGAGTGAGACATGGCCCGTTTTGTTCCCAGTCCTGGTTCCCGTGAAGTCTTCTTTTATGCAAATCCAATCCCAGAGAAAGGAAAATGAATGGCTAGGAATGTGAGAGAATTTCACAGTGCCCTTTCTTTCCTGGGGACAAATATTCCACGGTCACAGGGAGATTGTCACTATCTCTTTGCATAGCCCTGAAAGACTAGGACTCAGATAGACTCCCTGAGAGGCAGACAGAGAGGGGCCCTGGCTAGGTAAGGAAGGCAGTGAATTTCCAAGATAGCCAGTTTCTTCTTCAACCTCCCAGCTGGAGACAAAAGCCTGCCATCTTTTACCTGTCACCACCACTGATGGACAAGTTCCACAAGTTCAAGGCCTGTTCAGGACAAGTCACACAACGGTTGCAGACCAATCAATCAACCTTCTTACATGTCTTCAAATCGACCAATCCTAAAGCAGGAGAGAAAGACTCTTCATAGACTCTAAAACCCCCAGACTGGATTTTTGGGCTTCCCAAGGGCCCCTTCCCTAGCTTTGCCAAACGTCTGTGCACCTACTCCATGTGTGTGCTTCCCTACCCCCAACAAATGTCTTCCCTTAATGCTGATTCTGTCTATGATGCCTGAGACCTCTCCTTTGCTACCTGTTGCACCTGAGGTTTTTCTTACCTTTTAATTCTGTAACTGGCAGAGAAAATGGCCTGATCAATACCCCTAGACTGTATCTCCTCCCAATGAGACCATGCTGAACTCTTCCCTGTGATTGCTCTGCCATCAATGCCATTGTCTCTGTCATTTAAAAGATTCACACAGTCTTCAAAGATGCTATGTGTACCGGACAAGTAACCTGACATTAGAGTCAGTTTTCAAGAGATCTCCAGTTTGAAATCATCCAACCCTTACTGATTTTAATAGGAAAAGGAACCTTAATATCTTCCTGGGCCTCTGAAGATGGTGGTGCTCGGAGCAAACCAGAGGCTTGGGCTTCTGTGCGCTGGGCTCAGGGATTGAGCTAGAGAGGAAAGGAAAGCAGTTCTCCCCAAAGGGAAGGGAGTGAAGGTTGTTGCAGTTACAAAAACCCAGGCTTTGCTGCACTCTGCTTAGAGCTGGGCAATTTTGTATAGTCATTTTGTTTATCTAAGCTTCAATCCACTGGTCCATTAAATGAGCCTGGCAGGTGTCTTAAATCTTACCTTGGAGACTTGCACGAGGCGAGAAGCCCAGCACCAGGATGATGCTGGGGTTTCATTCCAACCACATTGGGACACCATGTGTTTTTTTTTTTTTATCAGATGAGTAAGGCATCCTCAGTATCCACTGATTTCTGGATCTTGGGGCTGTCAGGGATGAACCCAATCTGGCTAAACAGGTGAGGAAATCTAACACAAATCTAAACATGAGGTCTAAGAACTGCAACGGATGACACAAGGCATATCGGGAATCTCAAAGCAGGAGGTATTGATCCCCAACTTCAGCATTGCCAGCTTTTGCCACCCTCACTTAAGGTAAGATTCTAAATGTCTAACTGAAATTGAAAGGCCCCCTCTCAGCAAGGGCATAGCATGGGTGCCGTTCACTAACACCCCATCCACACTAGCACAGCAAGGGCCAATTGAGGCATCTTCACCACAGAGAAGTCTTAGCCCTCAGAGGATAAAATTAGCCAACACCACCTGCCAGCACAATCCCTGATTTAGGGACTACAGACATGGAGAAAAACAAAGGACGGTAGAGAAGTAAGTGATGGGTAGAAGCTGATTCGGAGATGCAGGCAGGAGAAAAAGGGATGCAGGCTAAGACACAGTGGTGGAGGAGAGATAGGAGGGCAGACATGAAATCCAAGCAAATTGGATGCACAGGGAAGTTGAAAATACAAAGAATGGGGGACAAGGCAGGACAGTGCTGAAGTGTTTGAATAAGGGGTGGCAGAGAGAGAGAACTCGAGGCTTGGGGTGGGGTGGTCAGTGGTCATCTTCGTCCTTGCACCAGTACAGCTTTCCATAAAGGAAGAAAGAGATGAACAAGACATATAACTTACCAAGCTTAATATATTCAGGCAAAGGATGCAGACATGCAGTATGCATATGGGCCATATCTATTTTAATAAACACTTGGTGGAGCTTAGAAACAGACTTCCCATGCCTCTACATTGATGAACATATTGTAAACGATTCCTTGATTCAATGGGATAATTTCTAAACATAAATGTTTTCCAGACCTTTCTTTCTTCTTATTATTAATGGATCCCTAATCAGACATCTCTAGGTACCAGCCCAGTGTATGTGCTACTCTGTGTCCAACACCTGCTTCGCCGGCAGAATGGGAGAGAGAAGAGCAAGGGTGGCGGGGAGAGCACAGTTTATTCCAGAGCTAAAAATAGCCTCTCAAATTCTAGGATATTGGTTGACTCCTCCTCGAGACTGTTAGAACTGGGAGTTTCAGAAGTTCAGGAACTATTTTGGTTGGAAGCCTGAAGTTCTTCGAAATAACAGCTAGCAGCTGCTGCTGGCGTTCCCGCTCCAGCTATAAATACAGGGCACTTGTAGAAACGATTGAGTCAGCCATGGAGGGCCGCGAGCACTTTTCTTTCCAGCTTTCCCCTAATGTGTCATTCTCTAGAAAGCAGAGGTGGGCATAAAGCAGCCCCAGGAAGTCAGGTTTTGATTCTCTACAGGGCAGCACGCTTACCACCTCCCAGATCCATCATCCACATTGCCCATCTAGGTTGCTGAGACCCCAAGGGCTTGGAAGCTTTAGTTTCTCAGATCTGACCCTGGCCTACCCATGTCCAGCCAGCTCCTCAGAACAAGCCCCTAGACCTCTGTGGCCACTTCTTAACCAGAGATGAGGAGGCAGAGGATACACTCCACGGGCTTGTGTGAGAATCCACATAGTCAAACACAGATGAAAATCCACCATGCCATGTGGCTTTAGTGGCAGACAAAACCACTGGAATATTTTTTCCTGCATCTTTCTTAGCTATCATGGTGGCTTGCTCCAGAGCAGTGGGTGGACCAGAACACATGTGTTGTATAGGGTGCCATGGTACACTGGCCCTCCCTGTAACAATAAACATTCATTGTGCCCTCTTCAGACATTTCTTATAGCCAGAAGACCATTGTTGGATAGAACTGGTCACCCAGGAAGACACACAGGCCCTTGACCTTGATCAGACCATATGGGAATGTCAGGCCAGGCCATTGTGCTGTGTCCTCGCTGGTTCTGTTCCTGCAATTTTGACCATGCAATGTGGCCTTTCATCCACACTTCATAACAGACTGTAACTGAGCTACCCCCAAGTGATTAAGACTTCATTCTGTCAACAAACACTTCCAATTCATAGGCAGGGCCAAAAGGACAAGGCAGAACCTCTACTGACCTGTCTCCAGGCACCCAAGACTTCCCATAGAGACCGCAGATGGTAGGGTGCCTCAGGAACCTCTTTTTCTTTCCAAACACAGTGGTTTCTCACCAAAGACCAGAAGACAGAGATGCCTCATCTCCTCTAGGTCTAGGAAGGCAGTTTGAATGAGAACGCCCCCATAGTCTCAGGCATGTGAACACACAGTGCTCCTAAGTTGGTGTTAAGGAGGTTTAGGAGGCACGCATGGCCTTGCTGGATAAAGTAAGCTCCTGGGGGCAAGCTTTGAGAATTTAATAACCCCATCATTTCTATTTGCCACCTCTGCTTTGGGTTTGTGGTTTGGATGTGAGCCCTAATAAGCTGCTTTGGTCGAAGTGTCTTGATACAGCAATAGAAAAGCAACCAATACACCATCCTTCTTCTAAGGATGGCATAATAGAGACTTTTTGCTTGAAAGTCAAGGGAAGTTGGCAGGATCACAGACTGAGCACCAGACCATCAAATCCAAAGCATGATCTGACCACTCACTAGACTGCAAGGGAGCTGCTTAACTTTCGTGTGGCTCAGTTTTCCATCTGTAAATAGGGTGCAAGGGCTTATTCCACAGGATTGACTGTTAAAAGGGTTTGGGGAGCTAGTATTTTTGAGAGCCGCTAACATAAACTCAACACTAGCTAGTACAGATTGCTCTCTTATCCTAAATGCTTGGAACTAGAAGTACTTCAGATTTATTTTTATTTTTTATTTTAGATTTTGGAATATTTGCATAGACATAATGAGACATCTTGGGAATAGGACCCAAGTCTAAACACAAATTTTATTTATGTCTCACACACACTTTGTACGCATAGCCTGGAGGTAATTTGTTCAATATTTTTAATGCACCTGCATTTTGACTACAGCCCATCATGTGAGATCAAGGGAGGCGTTTTCCATTTGTGGCACCGTGTCACCGCTCAAACGCTTTCAGATTTTGGATTCTGTGTTTCTGAATGAGAGATGCTCAAGCTGTGGTTTGTTTGTTGTTTATTTAATTTAATTTTAGAGAAAACTACGGAGACATAATGTTTTCTTACAAAGTTGATGCAAAACTCTTTTGCACCAAGATTATTGTTAGGAAAGTATTATAATGACATAAGATAATTCGGTTAGAAAGAACTCAGAAAGAGAAGGGAAAACAGCTTCCTCAAGGCCTGTCTATTGCCATGGAGACAGAGCAAGCCTCCTGTATTCTTCCAAATGGCACTGGGGAGATGTGGGTCTAAGTGATGGTAATGATGAGGGTGGCCTCTCCCTGCTTCACAATGTTCCAACGGTGTGTGCTGTGAGTGAGTCACCCTGGGCAACATCTTCAAGTCACTCTCCCTGCCCTCCTCCACTCAGAGCAGATGTCACCCAGACAAGGAAGCCACAGAGGGGCCTGAAGAAGGGCTAGACACTCCATGTGGCTCAGAGCCATGATGGCAAGATGACTAATGATGGGCACATATGTCCAGTTATGTCTCTATGCACACAGCCACCACTAGCACCACGACGAGCACCAACAGCTTCATCACCAGTATCTTCCTCATCATCATCACCACCTTCACCACCACCATCACCATCAACATCACCGTTTTCTCCATCAGCACCCTCATTACCGCCATCATTCTCACTGCCGTCACAAGCTTTACCAGCATCCTCACTACCACCACGATCATCATCATCTTCACTACCACCACGATCATCATCATCTTCACCACCACCACGATCATCATCATCTTCACC
>LOJH01001373.1:0-16957 GCA_001685095.1 Ellobius talpinus
GCCGTCAGGAAGCCTAAGGCGGTGAGGAGGCTGAGCTTTGCAGACGAGGTGACCACGTCCCCGGTGCTCGGTCTAAAGATCAAGGAGGAGGAGCCCGGGGCGCCGGCGCGGGCTTTGGGCGGCGTCCGCACTCCGCTGGGGGAGTTCATCTGCCAACTGTGCAAGCAGCAGTACGCGGACCCCTTCGCGCTGGCTCAGCACCGCTGCTCCCGCATCGTGCGCGTCGAGTACCGCTGTCCCGAGTGCGACAAGGTCTTCAGCTGCCCCGCGAACCTCGCCTCCCATCGCCGCTGGCACAAACCACGTCCCGTGCCGTCCTGTGCCGCGAGTAAACCTCCCTCCGCGCCGTTGACCCCTCCGGACCCTTCCCTGGCGGCGGGCAAGGAGAACGGCCGCATGCCGGGGACCGACGATCAGCACCCCCAGGTCCGGGACAGCTCCGGGGACGGTCAGCACCGGGACAGCGCCGCGCGCCCAGGCCTGCAGGCGTTGGTGCACCCGGAGGCAGCACGACCGCAGGCTCCCTACCCCGAGGTGATGCTAGGGCGCCGCTGTCTTGGGTCAGGCGGTGCCAGCCCGGGGGCGACATCAGAGGTCTTCGTGTGCCCGTATTGCCACAAAAAGTTCCGTCGCCAAGCCTATCTGCGCAAGCACCTGGGCACCCACGAGGCGGGCCCGGCGCGAGCACCAACCCCGGGTTTCGGCTCGGAGCGCACAGCCCCACTCGCCTTTGCGTGTCCGCTTTGCGGGGCGCACTTCCCGTCCGCGGATATCCGAGAGAAGCACCGGCTATGGCATGCTGTCCGCGAGGAGCTGCTACTACCCGCCTTGGTCGGGGCTCCTTCGGAAGCGGGCCCTGGAGGGGGATCCGACGTTAGCACTCAGCAGATTTTCTCATGCAAGTACTGCCCTTCCACTTTTTTTAGCTCCCCGGGCTTGACCCGGCACATCAATAAGTGTCACCCCTCAGAAAGCCGGCAAGTGCTGCTGCTGCAGATGCCACTAAGGCCTGGCTGCTGAGGGACCCAAGCCTGGCGAGATTTCCAGAATGGGTGGAGAAAACAATATGGGAACTCCTGTGGGGCTTTTTTTCATCTTGCAATTTCCTCTTTCCTTCCCTTGCCTTCCCTCTTAAAACTCTCCTAGTCATGATCCGCCCAGGGAGAAGGCAGCGAGATGTAAAACCCCCTCTAGAGCAGGTATGTATCTGGCATAAAAATTCATGATCAAAGCTGACAGCTTTAAATCCTCATTTCCCCACTAAAATAGGGCATCCCCTTCCTTAAAACGCTGGAGACCCCAATGAATCCTATACGGTTTGTAGTTCCTATGGAAAGTCGCAGAGAACGCGTGCAAGTCTCAGTGTGTACACAAGGTTCTACCTAAAGTGGTAGTCATCAATGATTTCTCCTCTTGCCACCACAGGCACTTATGTCGTTTCTGTATCAATAGGGTCAGATTTCTTGCCTTGTATATTCTGTGAATCAAGCTATGTGGCTAATGCCAAACTTGCAGGGAAGGAAGACTTAGACCCTTGTAGACGGACAGGAATATAAGAGGATGCTGCTGTCCGGTGTGAAAATATCCCTGGAACTTTCCTCAATTGAATGTATTCGTCCCTTCTTTTAAATTAGGTTTTGGAGGTGGGGGAAGGTGCTGCTTAACGGGAAGTAGTTGGTGTGCCCTCTACATTCTTTACCTATTTTATGTGCTGCATCCAGGAGGAGCTACTTAAAGGCTTCTACATAGCCTTTTTTTTTAAAAGAAAAAATACTATACTCATTCCTAAAGTTTGAATGTTTTAGATTTCATTCAAATTATTACAATTTTGCTGTAAATCTGCTGCACACTGCATTGTAAACTGTTCAATTTAAGGAAGATGTTAACACCTGTAGCCCACTATGAACTGAATGTCAATCAATTCACTCAATATTCTATATTTTCTTTTCAGGAACATTTGAATTTCTTTGTAAATCATATTCAATGTATATTCTGTATTTATTCCCTCAATAGCCAGAGTCTGGAATACTGGCTGAGCACTGTCCAACAATAGATTTGTAAGCTGCTTCCACCAAATAAATGTATGTAGACTGTGCCTGTTTCATTCTGTCTTAAGTGGTTGAATACAGTGTATTTTCCAAGGCACATCTCTTACTTCCTCATTACCAACATTCAACTTTAGGATCTTAGGGACCTGTTTTGATAGAATACAAATGCCATCTTGCAAGTGAATATAACAGTGTTGAAATGCAGGGGGACTTCCTCCTTTAGAGTCTAGCTGCAGACTGCAGCTCCATGGAGGAGAGAATACGGACTTTTTTTTGCTTGTTTTAAGTCTATTCAACAGGGTTACAGAAATTATATAAATGGTGCTAATTAGTTTCGCTATTTCAAATCAGCAGTTTTGTCTGTCTTGTTACCTGTTATCAATACAATAGAAATATATAAGTTAAGTTTGATTTTTCCTTGAAAAATTCTTTCTGTTGGCTGTGGGAAACTACACTGTTTTAAACACATTCCCACAGGATCTCTCTACTCATCTAATTGTTTTATTTATGAGCACTAATTTAAAAGGTGCACAGAAACTCTAAAAATTTGCTCAGAAAAATTTGGTAGAAAGTTTAATTCCTGAAAGTATACTAAAAAAACACTGAAATGTAACAAGTCAAATGTCATGAGAGAGATATGTTGATTTTGGTCGAGTTTCTGGTAGACTTAGGAAGCGGTAGACTTCCTGTGCTGGGACTGACAGTGGGAGAACCTCCGAAAAGCGCGCTGGGCTGCTTCTGAAAACGGCGTTTATGTTTATTTTTTCATGATTAGCTAAGCTACCCTAGGGGGCATGTTACATCTCCCAATTACACATCCCTGCTGCTTTTAAGTCTGAAAATACATGAATAGAATACAATCATGGACAGGAAGTGTGAAGAATATTTTGTTTTATTAAATACCATTACAAATCTGTAGACACTACATGAATGATACATAATTTATATTCTGTGGTCTGTCAGGATGATGTATTTACACATGCAGTTGGTATCAATCATGCTACATTTCCTTAGGAGATGCCCATGTTAAACAAAAGGGGGCAGCTTATTTACTACAGGAAATACTTCTGGAGGTGGGATGCATACCAACGTGCACCTGCAGCAAGTTCAGTACTAAAATATTAGATTTAACTTAGACTCCTGGGTTATGTTCCCTTACTTTTTAAACAATACACATAATTTGAGCAAACATTTATATGAGAACAGTCTTCCACCCTTGTCTCCACCACCTTCTCTTTTGGTATTCTGGAGCGCACACAGACACACCAGGATAAACTGGGCAGTGATATAGGACCACAGCCTCCAAACAGAAATGGTACTCAACAGTGATACCACCTCAAACAGCAGAACAAAGTTGTTTGGGAGCTAAAAGAAATCAAAGTCCTGTGATGATTTTCCTAGTTATTTGAGAGGTTGTGTCGTCATTTGCACTGCTGAGAAATGAGAAACTGACTTGGGAGGAAAAAGTTAATGAATGTAATTTCAGTTGGAATCTGAGCTGCTGCATGGCCATTAGATGTTTCTGTCTGTAACAAACAATCTGTACACATCCTGCATAACGAACAGATGTGCAGCTTTTGTTCTAGCTTTATAAATGCTTATAGTCATTTATATTGTAGGGTTGGGCTGTGAAGGACAGTGTGCTTGCGTAGCATGTTTGAGACGCTGGCTTCCATTCCCAGCAGTACAAAAGAAAAGGTTACATTTGTAAAAACTATGTATTTATTAAATTATAAAGTTGTAATGAGGCACAATAAATAACACAAGACTATCTGTCCAATTATATTTTGGCTCAACATTAATCATGAACTTGAAGGTAGTACTAATTAGACATGATTATCTAGGAAGGTCAAGAGTATGAATTAAAACTTGATCCCCTCAGAATATGACAGCATGGAGTGTGGGAAAAAACTGAACTAAATAAATAGTCCAAATTTAAAATAAGAAGTTGCAAATTGTTTTAAGTCCAGTGTTTTCTCAAAGAAGTATACAGGAAGAAACATGAATGCTGTGGCAAACATGAGGCCTGAAAGAGTTAACACTATGTTTGTGCCAGGGTGGCTACTGTTGATCACTGCTGGGCTGATGTCTCCTTAGGATTTATTGGCTGAGCCAGAGGACCGACGCAGCTTCATGGACATGCGGCTTTTGCTAGTTCGAGGAGACATTGGAGAGGCCAGGTCAGCCCCATCTACCTGTGCTGCTGTGGGAGCATCACTGGGTAGACTCTCTGGGTAGGATCCTGTAGGAAAGAGCGAGCATGTTAGTATTCTCCAGTCTCAGACGGTAACCACCTTCCTGCTGCTATCCGGAGCAGGATCCCAACCCTTCACAAGGACTTCAGAAGTTAAAAAAAAACATTCCCCAGAGTTTACTAATGTATCTGAAACCCTGTGATCTGGTGGCTCATGTCATATTAAAGAAAGCACCAATCATCATATCCAGAGCCAGCACCCTGGAAACAGCAATGGGAAATAAAATCTTTGGGTCTGAAAGACCAGCAACCCAAAGCACCACCAGCATGCAGGGCAGGGCACGGAAGGTGGGAAGGAAGACCAGCCACACTGTGCAGCCACAGGGCATCCTCACACTACATGCTAGGCTCCAAACAGGAAGGTCCTCAGGAGACCATGCTAGGTATGTAAGTAGTTATAGAAAGAGCAGACAAATTCTTGAGAGAAGGAAAAAGGCAGGAATTTTCATTTGAAAGCCAGTCAGAAAAGACAAACTGACCTCAGAAAAATGTCTTTGGCTGTAGGTATTGCTTTTTGTGTTCATTAGCTTAGATGTTTACAGTTAGCAGTAGAATTAGACACAGAATTTTTAAAATAGGTAAAACATATTCAAATAAGAAAATCCTGTGTCATTTACAGGGCAGTTCTTCTCACTGACATTTGGGCTTGGGAGTAATTATGCTAGTGTTTCAATGTAATGGAACACCCATGCTTAAAATGAAGGTATACATATTTCTAAGAGAAAACCAAAAATGCTCAATAACAGATCCTGTTGAGGTATCTTAAGACTATATCTCCAAAGAATTCTTCAAAGTACTTTTAAAAGAAAAGTAATAAAATTATACTTAGGGACAGATATACATTTCCAAAGGAAACTATTCTGTCACTTGTACCCGTGTACTGCCTGCTCAAAATATCTTCCCCAACATTTCCTTTCTAGCCCGGATGAGGCTGGCCTATAAAGCAGCAAGGTTTTTTTTTTTTGTTTTTTCAAATTTACTCTTCCTGATGATCTGAGCTGGCTCATAGTAGATGCAGACTAGAATACTCAGAGAATGTGCATCCACAGCCCACTTAGGGAAGCCTGGCACCAGAGTGGGAAAGACAGCGAGGAGCAGTAGCTGAGCTTCCCGGTGCCACGGAGGTGCTGCTGTGAGGAGAGGTCTTCCCTCCCAGCGCTGTTCCCGAGGCCAGTGTCTCTGGCGGAGGTTGGGAGGGCCAGAACTAGCAGTACATGCCTTTCTGCTGTGAAGGAAGAAACATAGTAGCAGGCAGAGTGGAGAACAAAAGAGAAGATAGACGACAGACGTGAGGGAGACTGCGGTGCTACAGGCGTTACCCGAGTAACGGAGAGCAATCAGGCTGGTATTATGAACACAACTGGCATGCAATGAGTTCGGGTGGTGACGTTCCACAATGGCCAGTGCTCCACTGGTTCAGATGCCATACTTACCAACTAACAAAACAAGTTCAAACAGGAAAAGAGAATAGGAAAAAGTCTGTGAGAGAGCCAAGACACACCTACTGTCTAACGTGTGCACTGGTTGTCTTACAATTCAGTCACTGGATCTCAGAGAGACAGTGTAATGAGCTAATAGCTACAACTATGTATGAGGTAATAGTTCAGATTTCATGTAATTAAAATTGGAAACTGAAATTCCTTGCTACGCTAGCCATATTCAAGCGCTGAGTCACGCCTGGTTAGCTGCTGTCATCTTGGATAGAGCAGACACGTGACATTTACATCACCACAGCAGTTTACTGACAAGAACCTGCTGTCAAGCCTCCCAGTAGAGAGTATTTCTTTATCCTCAAACCCAGTGCTAGAATGAAGACCCTGGAGAAAACTTTTTCCATCAACTGTTTTTGTTGGTTGAAACTCTCGAACTCTTGAAGGCAGCCTGACAATGAGAATTACTGGTTTCCCACGACTTTTTAATGGCAGTAAAGAAAGCCCATCTCTGGGCATCAGGGTGCATACCCCATTTCCCTATTTAGAATCGGCTTTCTTCAAAACCAGAAATTCTCCCATGTCTTCTTTATTGCCTCCCAATTCGGTCATAAGAACTCGAGAAAGGAACTGTATAATGAGGTAGCTATAGCCACATTAAAAATGATTAAATTTCCTTTTGTGCAATTCAAAACCAACTGAGGCAGGCAGGGCTGGTGTAGGTCTCACGCTAACGCCTCTGCAAACGACACATGTGGAGTACACTCAGCACAGCCACTCTACAGCAGCGTAGACGAGGCAGGCCTCAGCTTGGATTTGGAAAGAAATCAGTCACACTTGTGCCATTTCCTGTCACAACCTATTCTTCCTAATTATTGATTTATACCATGTGAGTCATGAAGGTAGGACTGAGTTATTCCTGTGTCTACTGTATCTTCCAGGGTAGTGTAAGAAAGTACCCATGGCTCCTACGTTCATGCAGTACAAGCTGATATACTGCATGCTGAGTACAATAAATCATCATAAATGATACTATGGATATGCCTTTGGGGCTCCACAGACATTTTAAAAGGGAATATAAATGATTTTAAAATTTATTTTGGTTTGGTCTATACTGTCTGTTGATAAGCATGGCCACTTTAAAACTTCCTAAAAGTATTTGGCTAATAAAGTCTTTAAAATATTGTAACTTTGAAAGCAACTTCAATTATATGAACTAAAAGACAATGTGAACAGGTTAGAAAGAATAGGTTAGGCACTTCTGGACTCTTCCTTTATAATAATAATTATTATGTATTCACATTTATTTGTTTTTTTATTCTCTCTCCATCTGTGTGCATGAATGCCATGGAACATGTGTGGTCAGCTGAGGACAGCTTGTGAGAATCTGTAGGCATAAGTCATAAACAATCCCACACCAGTTGGGATTTAAAGGGGTATTTNGTATCTTAGCGGCTATTGGCTGAAGGAGCGGAAGGAGCTCCCGCAACAAGAATCTGTTCTCTTCCTCTACCATATGTTCCTGGGTATCAAACTTAGGTTGTCTGGCTTGGTGGTAAACATCTTACCTGCAGAGCCATTTTGCTGGCCCATCTCTTGCTTTATTGACTGCTCCATATTGGGCAAGCTGACATTTTCTTATTTGTGAAATGGAGACAATAATAGCTACTTTGTCAAGTTGTGGAGATTAATGACTATGTAGCAAAGGGCCTGGTGTGTAACAGGTACAAAGTAAGCATGGCTACATAAAAAGTTCTTACAGAGCAAATAGGAGACTCTGAATCAGAACAGATAAGGATTTGGAAGGAAGAGTAGAAACTAGAAATATTTTTGGATAAAATGATTACCTATGAAATATAAGCATTCAAATGTGGAGAATATCTGTAACGTACATTTAAGTTTAATTTTCAGAAATCAAAGAGGTTGTCCTCTTTTATGTTGACTGTGCTATAAAATACAGCCTTAAAGGTTTACAGAGTCAATGGCTGAGATTACATGGACACTGCCCCAAACTGTCATAAAGGAAGTAACACATTATTCAAAACAAATTGTACAGAAATCAGGCCAACAAGTGGTTTCATTTTAAGAACTGAAAAACTATCGCTGTAGACTTGAATAAACCAGGTCAGGTTTCTTTTATTTTCTCTCTACCTTACAAGTGAGAAAACTGGTATAGCACAGACTGATTTGACTTCATGTAGTATAAATGTCAGGACTATAATTTAAATCTAGTCTATTTCAAAATATACTTCTTCCCTGGCAACCCCCAAACTCTTTTTAAAGAATTTTTCAATGGAAAAGTAGAGCCCTACAAACACAGATTTCTAATGTCTCTGAGTTGTAAATGTGATGGGCATTGGGTAATCATTCTCTCTCTCTCCTTCTCTCTCTCTTCTTGCCTTCCTCTCTCCCTCCCCCTGACCTTCTCCCTTTCTCATTGCTAGCAATAATAAGGGCTGAAAGACCAATGGCAACTGTGATGTTGAGACGGTGAGCTCTGGAGGCAGACAGGGTCAGGGTACAAGGCTGACCTCGCCACCTGTGAGGTGCTCCTGCTATCATTCTTTCCCCTTTAAGGTTGCATAGACATGCTGTGAGGATGTAATGAAAGGTCCACAGACTGCATAGGCACAGTGTCTCACACTCAATTATTTCATGAGTGTTCTATATGAAAACTGAATGAGTGTTCTATATGAAAACTGAAGCCAGTTATTATTACCACAAATTATGCTATTTAACTCAATTTTATCTACTGGTTAACAACATAAAAGTCAAATTTCCAAGTTTAAGATACTAAAAAGAACTCATTTGCCTGCCTACAAGTTTAGACTAATCCACTGACACACAAATTTGAGCAGGAAATACTTTAACATTTAAAGGACCCTGAGCTTAAAGTACCTAAAACAATGTCTAATTTTGATGACATGTCCTCCTTAAAGATTTAGAAAGACTTGACAGGCATACATTTTAAACTATAACACATGGCAATACCTAGCATGGGAAAGAACAGCAAGACTGACATTTTCTAAATGCACATATAAAAACAGTGTAAATATAATTTATCTACATATACATATATTCATGCACATACATGTAGATAATCAAGTTACTAGTCAACTCATTAATTGTTAAAGAATAGCTAAGCTGCTGAAAAACAACTCAACAATAGGTAGTATTAGAGCTTACATGTAATTCCAGATATACTATATAATATTTTATGGCTGATACAACAAAAATACTAGTACTAGAATTCTGGGTATATTTTTAATGGTGAAATTATGAAAGACAAGCTAATTAGTATTTATTGTTCACAACAAAATAGGATTTTGTTCCTTAATAGAATTTTATAATTTTTAATCACAAAAAATCCAGGTTAACATTAGGGAAAAATATGAATATTTTTGAACTATCACTGTAATATGGTCAGGAACAAGAACAATTTTATTTTCAAATTTACAGTAAGAAGAAATGTGTCATATATATACATATACATATATTTGAGATTTTCCACATTCATGCCTGACAAAGATAAAGCAAAATTTCCTGTAACTTTTTTTTTAAATAAAAGACAAGAAAAATTTAATAATGTTTTAATGTAGTTATGGAAGATCAACACTGTGTGACATCACAGTATTTCCCTCAATGACCTTAGGGATAAAAATAATTTCCCTTAAGTTATCAGTCTAGTGGCACAGACAGTACATTTTGAGAAAACATAGTTATGAAATTTATGGATCAATTATATACCGAAATCTTTCACATCTATTTAAATAAAGTTACATGAAAAATTTTTTTAGATTTAAATGTCACCACTATTAGTCGATTACTGTTAACCAGGAAATTTTAGATGAATCGAATTATATAAATACACATATACTCCCCCAACTCACCCCCTCCCCAGTTAGAGAATGAGCTCAGCCAGGGCTCTGAGTCTGGTAAACATACATCTACCACTGGGCTATCCTTCCAGTCCTCTATGAATATAGTTCTCAATACTATTCCACTGAGTCTAAATAAAGTATATTACAGAGTTGGCTACAAGGAATACCTATATATCAGCATTCTTTAAGAACTTAATTTTTAAGTATATAATTATTGATTAGTATTATTTTACATACACAGGATATCTAAAGTTGATTCTCAATTGCAATAATCTGTTTCCTTAAGGGGGAAAAGAAACTTTATAATTAAAAAACTTGGTGCAAGCCTATATACAATTCTAGTGTTCAGAAGAGTTCAAAGCTAACCTGGGCCATATAGTAAGACTCTTGTCTCAAAAAAAATCAATAAGCATCGTACTATGTCAGTTTTGCAAAGGAGCAGTCAGGTCCCAATTGTTATGACATACTTATTTCAAAGTTTCTCATTTTGACTTAAAGTATGAAGGACTGTTTTCTATGTAAGAGGTGAAATATGACAGGAAGATTTGAAATAAATGGAAGAAAAATTATTCTTCAGGTACTATGTTTTGTAACTATAGCTTTTATTGTATTGAACTGAGAAGTATCATTCTGATAAAAACTGTCATAACTATTAAAATCTACAATATATGATTAATATTGCTACATGTCATTCAGAGTTAGAACACCTTTTATAAAACCAGAGCACATGTCTAATGGTCCAAAAGGCAGAGACAATTTAAAAAATTTTAACTTAAAAATTATAACACAATAATAGGTCCATGTTTAAATTCATATTTTTAATTATTGTTTAGATAACAATCACATCAAGTGTCACGTTGAATAAATTCATAAGAACATTCACACATTTAAAATGAAGTCAACGGAGCCTTGGATGGCTACTTTAACAACATCCTGTGCTAAATGTTCCGATGCTCAAAATGTCACTTCCTACGTGTCTACCTGCTAACTGTTCAGGAAATACAGCAAAAGTAAAAAGAACTTCAAGATGACAAACAAATCCTAAAGATTCGAGCTGGCAAACAGCAATAGGAGCAGAGCAGCATTTGTGAGCAGATGCAGAGAACGAGTCCAGTGTGGAGCCCACTATCTCCTGACCATGGAACTTGTTGACTATAGGGACGAAGTCTTATTCCTATCACTTAACATGGTCTCACATCTCATCAGATGGCTCTATGACCAACAATGCCAATGCCCAGGTAAACAAAAGGGGTTTTCATTCTGCCGTTCACTAACTCACCTCTGATACCTTTCCTATCTTTCACCTTTTTTTATCTTAATGCCAAACTGATCATTTTTATATAGTGTCCATCTATGAAAGTGAATCTTACACTTTTTATATTATTTTCAAAAATTTAATCTCAGATAACCTATTTCTCTTTGCTAGGTCTTTTATTTTAGTTGAAAGGTTTCTAAGTTCTTTGGCAAAATTACTTTTCTGATGGCAAATTAATTATTACTGGAAGGAAAACTTAAATTTCACTAATGAAACTTCAACTGAGAATTACAATTCTATTTAAAAACAGATTAGGTTACAAAAACTATTGTGCGTTTAAATTTATCTGTTATAAAGAGACAGAGTTGATGTAACGAGAATCAGAAGTAGTATATTGTGGCCAAGTTCCTATTATGCTCTTCCTGCTTCCCTTGACATCATCACAAGACCCATCCCTGGACTTCAGGTGCCTAGTGCAGTGCAAGGCACACAGAGAAAAGCCAACCATGAGTTCAGATATCTGGTAACAATAGAATGTGTTGCAAAAATACAAAGACACACGAAGTCAATTCAATAGCGCTACTTTCATGCTGAGAAACAAACAACAGAAGAAGTCAATATAACAGGGCATAACTAGTTCGGCCAAGGAGTCGACCATTAGTTACTTTATCCCCAAACCATGTTAGTGTTTCATGCAGACCTGGGTTAGTTAGTATAATTCTGGGAAAGAATTTAGTGACAACTTCTGAAATGTTTAGTATGAACCAGGGCAGTGTTAAGTCTGCTTATTGTCTGAGTTACAAGCACAGAGCTTGCTAGTTCTGGAAAAAGGGAATGGGAGAAGAACAGAAGATGCTTTGGTTGACACTTTGTCTTACCTTCAGATAAACAGAACTGATACTTAATGATCTAAAGAGGGAAAATAAAATAAATGAAACAATCATAAGGAGTGCAAGATATTACAGAATAGGAAGGCCACGAGTCATTTTTTTCTGATTTGTTTAAAATTAGTTAATTTTATTAATGCATTACCCTCTTAAAATCTTCAAATATCAAAACATAATTTGCTGTACTAATTGCTTCTAAATCTAGACTGGTTTAGCTTTACTTATAAAGTTTGAGATGATGACATCGTATCTTTGGCCATAAAATCTGATCCTCTGAAGTGGGGAGTTCCCTCTGCTTCAGAACCTCAGGAAACACAAGAGTCAGTGACTGTGATATGGACCATGTATTGTTATGAAGATTATGGATTTTTAAAGGAGCCACATTCAGATAAAAGAAAACGAATTTACAGGCCAAACTCAAATAGCCATAAATAATATATTTCAATGATCAGAATTTTATTCAACCAAGATTTAGAAGAAAAGGGTATTGCATTTTGAGTTTGTAACAAGTAACCAAGACCTTCATTTCTTCTTACCTGCATCAGAAGGGGAGTGATGGCAGGGAGCTGGAGAGAAAACCTGCGCTGCAAAGTCTTCAAATGTAGTTGGCTCTAAATGGTGCTGGACAATTGTTTGCAGGTACCGCGCTCTCTCCTCATAGCTGGTTCCCTTCTGTTAAGGATGAACTGAGATGCAGTGTACACTGTGAGCAAGCACATTTTATGCGAGGACCATAAGAGCGCATCCTTACTTAGTCAACTGTTTCCTGTTCTTACACATGACTACAAGTGCCCCTTCTTAAAGTATAAAAATGTACTTTTTAGTGGCAATTTCTCTTGACTCCATGACAATTGATAGTTTAACAGGAATTTACTAGAGAATAATTACACCGGTTTATTATTAGAACAGTTTGAGGAAAGATGCAACTGTTAGCTGGTCAGCCTGAGCCCTTCCTACCCTGTTAAGCAACATTCATCTGCAGATTTACTCCCAAAAGTCATTCAATAAAAGTATTATACTGCATTTAAAATACTATGTCCCAAATTCTCCGTTTTTTATTTGTAAAGTCTTATTGTGGAATTCCTACATATCTTCTTCAATTTTTAAAATCTCTGTATTTTCTCAACAATTGTTCTCGTTTTGAATGGAAGACTAGTGTTGCTATAATCCTTGAATAACTCCATGCCGTTACGATAAATGCATAGCTGAATCTGCGTGTCAGTAAAAAAATACCCCATCAATTACAACCCGGAAACAAGCCCGAGTATTTGTGAGGAGTCCACGGGGCTCCTCACTACTGTCCAACAAAGCATCTACAGGGCACTGACACTGACAGAGAGAGGCTGTACTCCGCTCTCACCACACATTATTACCTGATATTATTGACAAGCAACCAGTACCTTGAAGTGCTGTTGCTTTTGAACAACCCACTCCAGGCTTCCTGTTTCAGCAGGTCTGATTGTGCTGTTAGCATAGAAAAGGCAAGAAAGGGAGAGAATATTTCTGTTGTTCATGAAAGCAACTATGGAAATGGCTGTCAAAGTGTAGAGCAGCAGGCAGCAACAGACAATTATCAGGAAAAAACACATGTCGACTTCGTGTTGTACAGTTCCTGAACTGAGAAACCACCTAACGTTTCTTCCTCAGGTTTTAAGTTCTCCTGCTGTATTTGGTGACATTTACATAGGAACAGTGAATAAACAAAGACAATGGAAATGCACACAGACATTTACATAGGGGCAGTAAAAATTCACACATTAGTTTTTCTTTTTCCATTGCTTTTTTCCCTCCCCCTAAAAGCCATTTCAGTATTTCTGTCTTAAAATTTTTTATTCTCTTTTAAAAATTATAATTCAATATTTCAGTTCTATAATTCTAGGAATTACAACTCAAACTAGGAAAAATCATTTGGGAGCTAATTTAAACTGATAATTCAATGGGTGATATTATGGACAGCTATGTTTACAAAAGTTTAATAAGAGGCGGTGAAAAGCTTGCTAGTTAGAGGCCAGACTGAGCACCATCAGGACTTGATTTTGATGAATCATTTGCTTTTTTAATGGCTTGTATTCTAGCTTCTTGGATTACAATTTATTTTTGCGTCAAATATTGAAATAACCTGGATGCTAGCTCTTTATAATCTATTATTTTCAATTTTGTACATTGCAGCTGAACTCTAAAAGAATTTTACTTCTGAGATAGCAGCAACAGGGTAAGACGTATTACAATGACGGTGTAAGGAAGGGTTTTATGGAAGGATAGCAGACATTTATGAGGCAAACTTAACATGGAAACGTAGCAGAGCACGTTTATAAAGAAGATGCATGGTTCTAAATGGAGGAGGATGAAACTGACTGCTCAATCTAAATAATACCACATATCTCACAACTTGTTGGAAAGTACTTTTTTCATTGGGGGAGATTCACAGCTGCTGAATTTTCTGCAGTTAATAGAGTCCTTTGATTCACAGCAGTGCCCCTTGTACAAAAAATACTGGCCTTTGTGTATTACCAGAAACTAATTTTCTATTTGGCTGAAAAGGGAAAAATGGGGTTATTGCTTCTCCCTCCTAGAGAGCTTTTCATTATGCCTGATGCACTCAACTTCTAAGCTCTTCTGAGAAAAAAAAATAACTGAAGAGGCAAGAGGTAGAAAAGTGAGCTTGTTAGCACATTAGAAGTGAAGTATCTTGGTGGGCCCTAGAAACTCCCAGTGGTGTGTTAACTTATCACTCTATGCATGCTGGCACTGATAGTCTCCCAATTGATCACTCGCTTTTCGCACCAAAGGTGCTGCCAGGAAGCAAAGGCTGAAGGCCCACAGGAGAACAGTCTGCTATCAAAACAAGCTGTTTTTAAAAGTCTGCTTGAATGGGTAAAACGCTTCATGAAAAGCAGGGTGGAGACAGCTACCTGCTTTGAAAATGTTCTACTTTAGTGGGTCTATAAATGAAATATTTTACTTTATCTTATTTAGAGTTTACATAAAAAACTAGGCAGAAAAAGCAAATGTTAATATTCTTAAAACAAGGAGGATCGTTCCATTGTGCCAAATTTATCAAAGCAAAAAAAAAAGATTAGGTAAATAAAGCACAATGAAGGGTAACCTTCTGTACTATATAAAGTAACTCTAAGCCATAACACATAGCCCTATAAAATGGGAGGTGTTCCAGACATCTAACATCTTATATAAAATACACAATGCATTTAATAAAAACAGACTTCTTAATTTTGAGAAGTTTAAGTCTCTGTGATGAAAGAGTAGCTTTTACACAGGAAACTCATCACATATTAGCACCAAACTTTCCTTTTTGTGGGTTAAGTTCAGAAAATACTGCTAGCTTGGTAAATACTTACAGCCTAAAGGAACCCAACTTCTAAAAGTGAGTATTCTTTATAGTTCCCCTTTCAGAGTGCTGCAGTCAAATTAAGTAACACAAAAATGAGCCAACTTAATCTACAGTACAAACACCATCACAAGTTGTGGCTCAGAAAACATAATTAGGAGATGGATAAACTTGCACCACGGTCCTGGGTCCACACTTTTGTGACTGCAATGATTATAAAGCTCTAAAGAGTAGCTTTAGCATCTGAAGTTGTAATCAGCACCGGAAGCAGCTAATGCCTGTACCTCTTCATAACAGATCTTAAAGACTCTTAAAGAGGCAGTTCTCTAGGGAAGAGTTATTAGTACCTATAAGTTGGCTACACAGACTATGGGGATAGCAAAAAGAGGACAATTCAAGCTACAGTCCTATTGTAATTGAGTGTTGCGAGTGGCATTAAAATTAAAACCCCAAAATGAGTAAGATGATAAAAAGGTGAAGGGGAACAAAAATATTCAGAAGCAAAACTGAATTTAAAGTGAAGACCTCAGCTGAATTCATAGAAGTGTTTGTTATAAATTTTAAGACATCTCAAGGTAAAATTATCTTAAAAATTTGATAAAGGAGACTTAGTTGGTAGGAATCTTTAATATAGACGTAGTCTATCACACACACAAACATAAACCTCATCCCTACAACCCCACCACACCCTTACACATATATGCACCCTTACATAGGTCCTCACACCTACACAATACCCCCTACACTTACACCCCACCGCTACAACACTCCCCTATACCCCCACCCTTACACCCTCACCCTACATCCACAATCACATCCACATACACCCTTACACAACCTCACACCCATCACACCCTTACAGATACACTTCCCCACACCTACACACACACACTTCACACCCACCCTTACATACACCCCACGGCCACACACTGCTCCCCTCCCCAGGCATACAGGTGCTACAATCCTAGCACTATAATCACCCACTAATCCTGTCCTTATACTTTCTGCAAAGCAGAAAAGGAAAGGAACATTACAAGTCTGAACATGACGAAGGATACTACACATGTTCTGTCACAAAATAGTTTAAATCTAAACTGATCTTCATTAAGTTTACATTAGTAGACATTTTGAGTAACTGCTTTTAATTTTAAATTTCAAGACAGGCTGTTAAGAAACTAGAGACCAGCTTTATCCTGTCCCTGGAAGAAGTACGAATTCTCTTTTCTACAGTTTACAGGGACATCGCCATCTGTCCTATTTACCTTATCAGGGCTTTAAAGAATATAAATACACCGTAATCCATAGGTCCCTTTGTATCTGAGCTGAGAATTATTTATTTTCATTGCTCCTGTGGCACAAATGCTGTTATATATTTCTTGAGCTTAAAATTTATTTAAAAGTATGTCCAATACTTAATGAAATATGGACTGTAGCCGGATAAATAGTTTCAATGAGCCTTTTAGGAATTATGAAACTCAAAGTAACTCTTCATCTACTCTACTGGACAAATTCTCCTTTGTTAGCAATGTAACCAATATAACCAATACATTATTCTTGCACTAGTTTAATGTTTGGTGCACAACTTTATAAATGGCAGGTGCTGTCTACAGCCCCCCTTCCTATCCTGTCCAAGCTTACCTTGAACACAGGACCTTCTGGAACTACAGGTGCACTCCACAATGCCCCGCTCTAAGGAAGTTTTCAATGCAAGGCAGGAAGTGCATCTCTGTTGCCAGATATGCTTGCATACACCTATAATCTTAGCACTTCAAAAGCTGAGACTTGGGCTACAAAGTGATCAACCAATCATCCATCCATCCATCCATCCATCCATCCATCCATCCATCCATCCATCC
>LOJH01001373.1:17013-31720 GCA_001685095.1 Ellobius talpinus
CATCCATCCATCCATCCATCCATCCATCCATCCATCCATCCATCCATCCAAAACATAGCCATATTCATGTGTCAGGACTGTATAATGTCATTAATGTTTCTTATTTGTGGTATGTACAGAGGGCTTTTGATTTATTCTGATATAAGTAAATTAAACATGAGGAAAACATTAAGCACTAAATATTTCCATTTTACTAAACTGCAAGGAGACTAGACTAAAAGGGAGGTTTGTTCTTAAAGAAGTTACAACCTTTAGTCTCTACAATTTTCTTTTTTTCTTTTGCGACAGGGTCTCCCTATTATGTAGCACTGGCTGTCTGGGAACTTGTTTTATAGACCAGGCTGGCCTCCAACTTCCAGAGATCCACCTGGAAAGTTTTGCATGACATGCACTTTAAACACATATACACAGAATGAGTAAAACATAATTCATGTGCCATAAAAATTATAGTTGTAAACAAATACCAAATATTTTTAATATTGCTTACTCCTCTTTTATGGTTTAATGACTTATCTCCTAAATAGAGGGGGGGCACCACAAAGATAGTTTCTTTTAAAGCCTGAAGTTGGTATCTGTTATCGATGGCAGTCACACGGAGGGATGTAAAGCCTACTCGGGAATCGCTGACTGTCTTAGGCAGCTCTACACTCAGCCTGTGCCTTCTCTGTAGCTTTGAGGAATAGGAGTTCATTGCCTCTTCTCTGTATTCCAAGAATATTATCCCAGGGAGAATTCTGACAGAAACCATTATTTAGAAATTCTGACTACTGAATGAACAATTGTATCGGAGAGTGTTATTTAAATTGCACTTTGAGTTGTAACTGAAGTAACTATAATCTGAGTACTACTTAAATCATTAGAACCAACTGGTCAATAAACATGCTATCTGTAAGACAGCTTTGCAACTTGTGCTAGGTACCAAAACTACAATGATCAAATGCATGGCCTCTGCCTCTGCTCCTAGACATCATCTCTCCACAAGTCTTACCACAAAACAATTAAAAGACAGATAAACATGCACAGAACCTCTACTCTATGAAGTGCAACAGCAACACTGAAATTCCACCAGAATCTACTCCTCAAAGTCAGTGACAGAGAGGACCTTTTCTTCTTTCCTTTGTTTCTTGAGACAAGGTTTTAAGTAGTCCAGGGTGGCCTAGAACTCACTGTGTAGCCAAGGATGATCCTGAACTCCTGATTCTTCTGACTCAAAACTCCCAAGTCCTGGGATAATAGGTGTGAGTCACTGACCCTGACAGAACCTATTTAAGAGAGCATAGTTTACTAGAATAAACACCAGGAAAGAGACTATAGAGATGGGAAAGGGAAAAGCACCAAAACCAATTTTTAAAAAAATGTGTGAGAGAGCAAGAAAGAGAGAGAGATGGGGGAGGGAGGGAGGATGGATATGCAAGTATCTTTGGGCCACAGTGCATATGTGGGGAGGTTAGAAGACAGGCTCATGCCTTCTACCTTGAGACACATCCCTTATCTCCCTCTGCTTACACCAGTTTACTTAGCTTGAATCTTCCAGGGATTCTAGCATTTTCACCTCCTGTCTTGTGAAGGGACACAGTTACGGGCAGAACTATGTACTTCTGTGTCTTGTTTCCTACATGTCCTTCTGGGATTTGAATTTGGGTCTTCATGCTTGTCTGGTAAACACTTATCCCATTGAGCCAACTCCCTTCATCCCACCACAGCCCATTTCCAGTTATTCTTATGAGTATACTTAGTTCTGTCCCACCTCTTGATCTTGCTGACCCTTTGAATTAAAAAAGAAAAACAGAGAAAAAAAAGAAAAAAGAAAAAGCAGTGTAGCAGAAGCAGATGCCTTTAGTCCCAGCACTCCAGAAGCAGAGGCAGGCCAATCCCCAAGAGCTCTAAGCCATCCAGGGCTACACAGCGAGAACTTTCTCACTTAAAAACAAACAAACAAACAAAAAACAAAGCAAGCACAATGTATAAATGGGTAAAGTTTAACATCAGCAGAAAGGAAAACTGGATTCTGCTCTTTAAATATTTTTGAATAACTGGTTAAAGAAAACATTCTATGAATGCTGGAAAGAATTATAATGCATCATAATTCAGCACTGAAACAACTATGCACCCCCACTTTCAATAATTCTTAAAAGGAAATTTAACATTTAAATTTTTTGTGATTTTATAATAGCATTCTTAAAGAAAAATCCATGTAGGTAATAAGATGTGGGGTAATTTAAAATCATTTAGGGCATGTTTCAGCTTGGTACACAAGGACAAAGGCACTATTTGGATATAGTGGCACATGCCTACAACCCCAATGCTTAGAAGGCAGGGGCAGGAGGATTGCTGTGAGTTCAAGGTGGCCAGCCTGTGCTAAAGAGAGAAACTGACAAAAATAAATAAAGAGCTTAAAAACATTTAAATATAGATGAGCTCCAACTTATAATGGGGACTATTTCCCAATTAAATCTACTGAAGGTAAAAAATAAGTTTAAAATGCATTTAACACAGCAAGTCTATTGAACATCCCAGCTAGAACGCTGGCAAGCTGAGGAGTTCAGGGTTAATTTCCGCTATCCCGTGGATGAGTAGGAGGGGCAAGTGCACATTCCATAGTCAATGGGGATGAAAATGCAGTTCTTCCAAATGTCCCTCTTTCTACACAAGGGGACCATATAAAGCTGACCCAAAATAAACATGAACTATCTTTTTTTTTAAAAATGTTTTTAGAGACAGTCTTGTTTTGGGGCTCAGGCTGGCCTAAAACTCATCATCATCCTACCTCATCATATGCCTGATTGTTTTTATCCACCCCAAAACCAGAAAAATGTTTATTCAGCAATAAGTCCTCCTTGCTTTGAGGAGGACTACTGCAAACTATACAAAAAACAAAGCCACTGCTGAGCCAATGTGGGGCTAGACACCTGGTCTTTAACGGAATGCCTCAGTACCTCTTTATATCCAATTTCACTGATCTGTGTGTTTGAGGAGAAAAAAAATGCGACGAGTCATGTTATCCCAAAGATGGCCAAGACAATGAGCATTAGCGAAATTCTGAGGCTGTTTTGAAAACATGTTTGTATCTCTAGACTATAATTATTGTACTTTAATATATATACCATAGAAAAAAACCCATATTTGTCCTAAAATAAAAAATAAGAAAAGAATTCAAGTGATATTTAACATTTTAGTTTTAGAAGGCCATGGTATACTTTTATACACTGTAAGGCAAAAATCATTGAGTAACCTTGAATCATGAAGATGAATTTTATTGATATGTGCAGTATGTGTATGCATATCTTACAAATACATTTCAAAATTTTCATGTTACTATTAATCACAAAGTACTATGTGAGCCTGACATATAAAGGGCAACTCAAGCACCCGATGAACTAACAGGCACTATTCATTTATAAAATGAATGTAAACTACATTGTTTACCTTATGAAGCAATGTCTGGTAAACTAGTGATCTAGCAGGGGGAAGGATATTCCATTTCTTTCCTATTGTACTAACTCAGCTATGAAACATGCAGTCTAGTTCACTTGCAGTGAAAACAAATTCTCCTAAATATCATAGTTTAACTGCATCACACTAGCAGAAGTCCTTCTCTAAGAGCCTGCAACAGGTTATGATCAACTGTCTGCTTTCTGACATCCTGTATTAATGCAGTTCTGTAGTAGCTGACTACACCATTAGGAAAAGCTGTGATTTGTCAGCACGGACAAAGCTGGGCTTTAATCCATCCTTTAGCCACACTGCCAAGTCCGCATTGTTTTCCCTGCGTCTCAATTAGAGATAGGCAGGACACCTGGTACTTCTTTATCGGAGTCCCATGGCTGCCAGATGACTCAAAATCCATAGCAGGTGCTAAGGCAGTGTGAGCATAGCTCATTGCTGAAAGCTGGACTGGAATACATTTGTACCATATGTAATTGCTCGTAAATCAGTCAATTACTAAATGAAAACATTAGAAGAGTTGATAAGTCCATTTCTACCAATGTTCATATAAATACATTAAGAAAGATTAGCCTCAAATAAATAGGCTTAAAAATTCAAACCTATCCAAAGTCTCTGAAAATACTTCCTGATTTAATAATCATTGACTTCCCAGTGTCACTAGCATGACTACCAAATATTTATATATCCCTCCCCTACCTCCAAAAAAGGTGGATGAAACAAAACATCTAAAAGAAAAACTAAGTTATCTGTACTTTAAGTATAATGAGATTAAAAATTTGTACCTATTCTTGTTAAGATATACTTGAGAATACTATCATTAATTTGTATTAATAAAGTTTTCATACTGAGTTAAGAACTGCTCCAAAATTACTGCTATTAGAGTAAGTTTAAAACTACTGGGAGGTCTGAGAAACACAGTGTCTTTGTGCTGTTCCATTGGAGAACAGATTTTCAGTACATCAAAGCAGAGAAAATTAATGTAGGAGTTTCAGTTAAATATTAAGCTTGAACCTTGTCAGATGATTGCAAAAAGGAGCAACAACAACAACATACAAACACACACACAGAAAACAAAAATGAAAACCACCCCAAACCAAAAAGTTTCCTAAACTCTAAAGTGAGATTTTACAGTATACAATTACTTAAGTGTTATCTTTACTTAAATGTGCACTAATGTAATTAAGATTTTAAATGCGGTAATTATTGGGGATATAGAAAAGTGATTTTATTATCATAGCAAGTATTAACAAAACACAGCAAATTGCCATTTCAAACGTGGTCATAGAATCTATGATAAGGCGTATATTGGCTTAAACTAATGCACTATGTGCCCCCAGGGAATGATAGCCTGGGACACTGGGCTTTAACATCAAAATCTGTCCATTAATCTTGACTTTAAATATAATCTATTCTGCAGTAGAAGGAAGAATGGGCATTCAATGAATTACTGTTTTTAAAATACTGCACTAGTGCCATTTACTAAAATCACTTAAGAGGATACAAGGAGAGGGAATTCTAGTAAATTTACAGATTCACTAATTTTATAAACATGCACTTGACTCTCTTCAACTTCAACAAGAACATCTCATCATAAGAAGTTATAAAAATTGCTCTTCCTGCTCTTATATAAGGGCAGCTGCCTAAATTGTAACACCAAATATAACTTAGTCAATTTCATTTCAGCTGGAAAAAGAATCACCCATGGAAATACACTGTGGAGTACAGATTCCTGGAGGCTTAACTTAAAAAAGAAAAAAAAAAGATCACTGTTTGCATGCTTCAGAATGATCAACGGCTTGTTGAGAAAGTTCCAGAAGGACACAGAAAGCTCCTGGAGTGTTTACACAAATACCAGGGCATATGACAGTTCATAAAAAGGAAACAGCCGTCCTGTTTTTCAAAGATACTCAAACTAGTTCAGGTAAGGGTACACGATTAAAACTGCCCTTAGTGACTTATCAAATGGTAAATGTAACAACTGACCTTAAGATGTGCTGAATCATTTATTTTAGATTATTTTAGCATCTGTAACTGTTACACAGTTGATTTACATTTCTATAATATATGATATATAATAATATATTCAGATGTCACTTGGGAATTCCAAAATGGCAAAGTGTAAAGGAAACTAAACTAGATTTATAGCTTTATCTGACATGTGAATTGTAGGGGGTTTTAAGCCATTCTCATCTAAAAATTTTATGAATTTAAAATACATTTTCATCTAAACAAAGATATATCATGAAATAAAATCACATTGCTGTAGTAGAAGCTGGTGAGCTGAAAACAGACACGCATGTTAACATGGGAGCACTGCAGGTGGCTGTTTAAATATATTCATTTGCTTTCTTTTTGATAGTAGCTAGGTACTAAAGGAAAGTCAACACTCGTATCAAGAGAATAAGTAAATGTGGAAACATCAGTTCTACAGCAGCTATTTTTGCTCCTTCTCTTTTCTGAGCAGCAATTAGTAAAGCAAGCCCTTCCCCTCCTCCCTAGCTGTCAAGCTGTTCATGGCAGTTTGCGACTTGATAATGGTACCATTGTGAATGCTCTCTGGGCTTCCTTCCCACAGAGAGTTAAATGGGCAGTTCCTGCTGCCCATGATTGGTGTCCAGTGAAATAATACTCAAGAGCCAGGTTTTATCAGCTTCACGCCAAAGAAGTGAAGCCAGGGAGCCCAAGCCTTCATATCATGCTGGACCATATGCCAACCTGATGGCCCCAAAGGTTTATCACTAAGAATCAGGATCCATCATGTCCCCTGTGCAATTTCAGTGCGCACCTTATGTGAAATGCAGAGCTTCACTAAAAACTGAACCTTCTTTGCAACTGGCATGAACAGATGGATGCTAACAGTGGTTTGGCAAGCAAAAGTTAAGATTTAAATAGGCTATACTGTAGTGTTTGAGAGAATATATTTAGAAGAAAATGGGAAGATTTGTGACCCATGCTTTAATTTTAATTCTATTATTGAATTAATAAAAATTCAGTTTAAAAACTCTTAGTAAAGTGATAAGGATTAAAGGCACTTCAGGTCCTATGTCAAACAGGTTTAACGAATTAGACTGATTTCTGTCTTATAGCTTTTTGTTTGTTCTCTGAATCTCCCAAATATCAACTGAGTCTACAGTTTTTTTATATTTAAACAAAGACTAGAATGTAATTTGTACATCAGTGTGGGGAATAATAATACAAATATACCAGCCTATCCTTATCACTCACAGAAAACAGGTTTTTAACATGGGGGAGAAAATCCTGTTTCAGCACAGGTGAGAAATTAAAGATAAAAGCAGACCAACATCAACTTTGGATGTTTTTTAGGAGCAATATGTTCAGGCCCTCAATGAGTTCTCTATCTTGCCTCTGGTATACTGAGATATGACCAAACTGTCTAGACTGGTATTTGTGGACCATATTGTAACACTAGATTTGACAAAAATGTATAAGATAGTAGAAACAGTATTTTTCTTTTTTTTTGTCATGAAGCCAAGATACAATAATAGGACACCACCCCTAAAGAGATGGGCCATAAGAACTTCATTTGCCAGTATTGTATAAAAGCATAATACATAAAAACAGTAAGTTAAGATTTTTATGTAAGAATGCATAGTCTAAACCAGGTATGGGAGTGCACATCCGTAAACTCAGTAACTTGGGAGGCAGTAGAGTGCTTGTGCAGTGTACACACACTAAGCTTGATTCTCGGCACTACAAAGAACCTGTCATAGGAAACAGAAAATCTCAAATGCTCTTCAAAAAAGTGAAAAATGTGTGTAAATATTATCAAACAGGTACAAATGCCTTCTCAATCTCACTAAGAAAAAAAGACACTAGCTATTACTGTTAAAAGCCTGACAAGAATTGCTAGATAAAATACTTAAAAATTGAGATTTATGAAAATGACAGTTAATAAAACATACATTGGCAAGGCTTCTCCAAGGATAATAATTATTAATTCAAACTGTGATTCCTTTACTAATCATCAGGCAAAAGGTATACAAAAGCAGACGGGATTGTCACTGGGACCATACTGTCAGAACACTAGAAAACCACATCACTTTGTTTTTCTTTCTTTCCGGCTACACTGTCTGGCTTAGACACATTTCATCTTCACCTGCTACTGCTCTTCCATCTGCCTGGCATCACCCAACAGTGTGATCTGGGGCAGAGAGAATGCACGTGGAGTCGGAGAACAACTTTTGTGTGAGTTGGTTCTCTTCTTCCGCTTTGTTTTGAGGCAGGGTCTTCCATCCAGCAGCTGGAGCCCTGAAGCGAGCTTCTGGCCAAGGTTCCCATCTCCAGCTTCTACATCACAGAGACGAGCTGGGGATACAGATGCACAGCACTGCATGCACCTGGCTTCCATGTGGGCCAAGAGGGATGAACTTAGACTGCTGGGTTTTCATAGCTGACAGTTCAGTTTTACCCACTCAATTATCACCCTGGACTGGTCCCAACTTGCATTTCTTGACCACATTACACTTCACATGTTGCCATGTCCCTTTCCTACCTGAAAAACTTTGATTTTCTCTAAGTCCTGTGTATTTTTAATCTGCAGAACAGAATTCTTTGGTAAAGTCATTCCTAATCCGCTCCATTCCAACACCATCTTTTCTCGCTGACAGTTAATCAATGAATCATCATTTCTCTCCTACTTTGCAGGTATCACTTCTGTTTGCTGGGCTCTCTCTGTGTGCAGTTCACTAATTTAGTTCACAGGGTTCTTCTCTCCCACACCATACTGTGTGCTCCTCAAAATGGGGACTTTTTTTTTTTTTAAAGACAAGGTCTTACATGCATTTTTGGCTGTTCCGGAACTCAGTGACTCAGTACGTAGATGAGGCTCACCTCAAACCCACAGATTCAACTGCCTCTGCCTCCTAAGTGCTAGAATTAAAAACTGCGCCCCTGTATCCACACCTGGAGTAAGCTGTGGCTTTTTCAATTCCAGTTTTTCTCTGACAGTGTCTCTAGACTGAAGGTGGACAACAAATATGTAAGTGAATAACCTCAAAATCCTTAGTGATATGGTTAATATTAGTTCTTGGTAGAGGATAAACTCTGTATCTCAGATGACAATGTTTAAAAAAATAATATTGAAACCAGGCGGTGCAACTTTAATGCCAGTATTCTGAAGGCAGAGGCAGGTTAAAGGCCAGCTTGGTCTACAGAGTGAGTTCCAAGACAGCCAAGGCTACACAGAGAAAGCCTGCACAGGGTGAGGGGGAAGGAAGGAGAATAAGAATATGGTACCTTTAGATTATTGGTTCAATTTCACAGAACAAACTTACTCAACTATCATCACATATTTATTACACACCAGAGTTTCACATATATTCCCTTTCTTTTCTGGGTTCCCCTCCCCCCTTCTTCCTCCCTCAACTTCTTTTCAGTATTAGAGATTTGTGTATGCTAGGCAAATGTTCTTCCATAAAGTTCCAGCCCCTTTAAAAATAAACCTTTTTGTTTTTAAATTTGGAGACATAGTGAACTTACGCATTCTAATCTGGTCTAAAACTTGTGATTCTCCTGCCTCAGCTTTCCAAGAAGTTGGTTCTATAGGTGTTTGCCACTATAGCTGGTTGCTTTTATTTTTCCCTTGTTAAAAGTGGAAGTCAGATTTGGTATTTCCAAACCAGTAATAACTTTAAAAATGTGTGATAAAAGATTTCTACAATGACTGAAAAGAATCTACTAATTAGTAGTGTCACCAATGAGCAGATACTTTCCATTCAATATGAGTAGCTAAAAAAATTATGTAGTAAGGAATCTATAGTGTCACTACAGATGTGCTACATATATCCAGGGCCCCTGTTTAAAGAACTGCTCTGTTTGCAGAAACACTATTAGGGTCGGTAACAAAATATAGGTCAATGGGATATATAAGCATACCAAAAATTTCTTTTAAAGTAATATCGATGTCTTTAGTACAGAAGAAGTTGTAAATGCTCCAATTAGAGACTGTCGGTCAAATAAGAATATTTTCAACTCTTGGAAAAGTCCTAACACAATTACTCTTAAGCACAATGGCTACAAGCACATTAAAGGCCCTCTTTTCATATTTCTGAGTACATTTACTAGCTAACTGATTTGTCCATTAACTTCAAGACAGTGATTCAGAAAGTATGAAGACCAATACCATTAGATATAGAGGTTCCCAGTGAAATTGTTAATGATACAAATAATACTGGTACAAAGGTTGCAGCAGTGAGCACCCAGAGTACCGCAGCTCCCTTTGCTGCTCGCGTCTCCCTCTGCTGCTCGCGTGTGGCTCTCACCTTTCTTGCCATCTAATGAGGACGTGTGAGCATTTGGAACTTTAATCTTGGTAAAATGGTACAAAATCTTCCATTGCCACTGCCATAAAGTCGGACATGTCTTGGTTCACTTTTCTCCCTAAGATACTCTTTGCCCCTTATCTTTGCATTATCTTTGCCCTATTCATCTCTGAAAATGAATGTTCCTCATTAAACATAATGTTCACTAATGAAAATACACCAACTAACCAATCAAAACACAAACTTTTGGGGTGTGGTGGTGCACACCTTTAATTCTAGTACACAGGAGGCAGAGGCAAGCAGATCTCTGTGAGTGCAAGGCCAGCCTGGTCCACAATTCTAGGCCAGCCAGGGCTACATAGTAAGACCCTTTCTCAAAAACCACAACCCTTCCTATGTATATGCTGTTGTTTTATTTGTGTGTTGTGATGATGGCTATTCTTAGTTGTCAGCTTGCCTAGAGGATGGCACACCTTTAATCTGCACCACATCTTCTGCTGGAAGCCTTTATTTATGTAAGGACAATGGAAGAAGGAAGACTTCCTTGTTCTTTGCCTGCTTGCCCATTCCTTCACTGGTATTGGAAACTACTTCTTTGAGATTTCAGCATACACGAAGACCAGTTGAGACACCCAAGCTTGTGGGACTGAGCAGCTACTATATTCTTGGGCTTTCTATTCATAGCTAGCCATTGTTGGATTAGTTCAACTGCAGCATGTAAGTCATTCCAGTAAGTTCCCTTTAGATACAGTGTGTGTGTACATTCCATAAGTTCTGAAAACCTTGGTTAATACATGTGCCAAAGGCAATTTCTTCTGGTCCTAGGTTTCCTCATTTTACCTACCTAGCACCTCTTTAAAGTGGCAGCTAAGTTATAAATTTTTCTAAAGACTGATTTTATATGTGTGAATACTTTTCTTGCATGCATGTATATGTCCCACATGTATGTCGTGTGTCAGTGGAGTTCACAAGAGGACACTGGATTCCCTGAAACTCGTGTTATAGATGGTTATGCGTCTCCAGTGGGTGCTGGAAATTGAACTTAGTTCCTCTTTAAGAGTAACGAGTGCTCAACCTTTGAGCCATCTCTCCAACCCCATGCAACTTAGTTTAATATGAATTACAAATAAATTTTTCTTTTACTTTTCAAAAATTAAACTAATAATAAACTTCAAAAACATAGTTAATGGACTGGAGAGATAGCTTAGTAGTTAAGCATAGTGCTTCTCTTGCAGAGGATCTGAGTTCACTTCCGACACCTATGTTGAAAGGCTTGTAACCACATGTAACTTCAGCTCCAGGGAGACCTGTCTCTGCACTCAATGTATGTGTAAACACACACACACACACACACACTTTCTATCTTAAAACACAATAGAAAAAATCTTTAAAAACATAGGTAATAAGAATACATGTGAACTTCAGGAACTTTAGAGTACACTTGGAATTGAGTAGCAATTTTCTGCTGAAGAAAAAAGTTAGCTAAGACTCCATCCACGAATGGTACCCTTTGTTCTATTATAATAAGCTATCACTCATAGGCCAAACACAGTGCTAAGTTAGTGAAATCAGGAAGAAGGTAAGATTTATTAATATGTGCACAAACACATAAGTACTATTGCAAAATGTTTTGAGGCAGTGTGAGCAGTAATTTTGCTTAGTGGAGAAATTATTTTTATTTTTTGCCCTCTAAAGATGTTTCATTTAGGTCATAATGAAGAAGTGTATTAGATAGAAAACAGCAGAGACACATATTCTTGGTGTTTAAACCATGAGCATCACAGAAGATGAATTAGGTTTAGCCGGACAAAGGTAGCTTCCTGGGTGTTAGTGCAGTAGGCGAGCACCGCAGAGAAGGGATATGGGGTTGAGGAGGTGTGCAGCTATGCTGACAAAGCTATAACGAGAACTACAAGGCTGGGAGGGCAAGATAAAAGAACAGTTTGCAAATGAACAACCAAATGTAGACCTGTTTCAGTAGGCAGTGAACTGCTGCAAGCTGTTAGCATGTCCAGGTCTGTGTTTTAGACAGCAATAATGTATGTCATCAGTTCCCACACAGCTACAGTGTTGGAGCTGCTGCTGGAGATGACAGGAAGGCTGACTAGTGCTCTTCACAGGATAGTTTTATTTAATCCTTACCCTAATCTTGAGTTTGGTGCTATAATTATCTCCTTCTTACAGATTAAATTAAGGATGGCCCATATTTGTTGATGTTATCTTCTAAGAAAATGCTTCACAAAAGACAGTAAATACATAAAATTATGTAATTCTTCAAGAATCTCATTTTCTTCTAACATGGAATGGCAGCAATATTGATGAGGTCCCCCTAAGGAGCTTTACAATGTCCATCATGATGAAAGTGAAGTGCATTAGTGGAGCCAATCAATTACCATTCATTTAGTTTTGGCTCTCATACTTCTGCAACAGGTCCCTTACATTTGAGTAGTAGAACTGCAGCATTAACTGTGACTAATTGAAGAATTATTATTGGATTTTGAAATCTGTCTGATAAAGTTAAACAAAGCCAATTCTGGTATTCAAGAACAAGTCAATCTACACAGATTGGAAAAAAAATCAAATAATATTGGTTGTGGTAGGAAAGCATATTAAGCCTAGGTGTAAAGAATGCTTTAAAGATGCCTTTTAACTGTATAGTACCTTATACTGTGTATCTCAGAGTATCACATATATTATATATAGATACATACAAAGCCCCAGCTATAAATCAGAACAACTACACATTGGCTGGGCCTGGTGGCACATGCCTTTAATCCTAGCACTCGGGAGACAGAGGCAGATGAATTTCTGAGAATTTGGGCCAGCCTGGTCTACCCAGTGGGTTCCAGGACAGTCAGGGCTACATAAAAAGACCTTGTCTCAAAACCAAACCAAACCAAAAAAAAACCCCAATAACAAAAAAAGAATTATAGCATGTGACATTCAAATCCTATCCATTGAGATCCAGACTTTCTACATATTCTTTCCTAATTTTATTCCAAACTAATTTCTTCCTCCATGGGACTCTAATACCAATTTGCTTGTAACCTTACTTAAATTATAATCATTACTATCCATATTCTTCCTTATCAAATTATTACTTTTATAAGAGTAAGTATCATCTGAATGTTTGCATTATTTCAAAATTGCTGTGAATGTGTAAATATGTGTATATACATATATTTGGACACAGCTATATGTGTATATATATGTATACATATACATACATACATATGGTTTTTTTTTCTTTTTACATAGAGGCTTGTTATTATTGCCCAGGTGCTTTCAAACTCAAAGTCCTCCTGTCTCAGGTACTACCATGCTGGAACTTATAGCTATGTGCCACTGGCCCTGGTTTTTAATAAATATACTTGAGTCTGGCACCATAGACCACCTCGCCATCTTGACACCCCAATAAATATTTAAGAAAGAAGAAAAAAAACCTACAGGTGTATTTCTGACCTCTTAATAGCAAGTATAACAATACGTCAACATTTAAAGATATAAAGCAAATCATAATATGTTAGTGAATATTGTACATCGACTTGGCTGGTAAAGACACAGTGTTTTTCTGAACAGCCGTCTATTTTGTCTACTAAATTAGTGGACCCAAGCAAAGCCCTTTACCTTTGTAACACAGGGAGGCCTCATCCAGTCAAGGTTTTTTGAGAACCTGAGGCCACTTGAGAAAAGAAGGAATTCTACTGCTAGATGCCTTAAGACTGACAGCAACATCAGCTCTTCCTAGATCTACAGAATTGGTACTCACTTGCCAATCCCCACAGCCAGGGAAGCCAATTCCTTAAAGTGTACCTTTCTCATTATTTATGTAACATTTACATTGTATTAGTTATCATAAGCAATCTAAAGATGATTAACATATAAAGGGAATTTGTGTGGGTTATATGAAAATGTATCAGTTAATATAAGAGAGTGGAGCTCTGGATTTATTAATGTGATCATACACTACAAATTCTGAAAATTCCTACATGTCCCAAACCCCCACTCTGAAACAGAAAGCACAAACAATGGCAGCATTATACTAAACACATGGATGTTTACAGTCACAGTGAAACTTAAGAATCTTAAGGATCAAAACGATTTCTTTAAAAAATTTTTACTTAAGGAATAGTCACAACTAGTAAGGCCATGAAATAAAAATTTTAGAATTATTTCCATTGTAAAACCTAAAACTAAGCAAATCAACTGGAACTCTTTTGAGGTGGCTAATCCAGTGATGGCCTAAGAGATTTGACGCACTCCTCTGCTTCAGTGGCCACCCAGAGTCTGACTGGCCTTACTCCCGAGTGTGGCAATTCAATTCTAATTGTATGATCAAACCAACAAATTGAGCTGAAGTGACAAAAGTACCTAGCTGACAAAATCAGAGGTTGCATGAAAATGTTTCTTAAGTACAAGTCATGTAAGAAACAACAAGTGAAGTGAGGGAGAGTTTTAAAGCTTGAAAGACAGTCATCAATACTGACAGATTACTGTAATTCTGGTCGCTAGCATGATCGATTTGGGCAGCATATGACAATCAATACTGTCCTCATTTTCTGAACATTAGATTCATGGTTAGAGAGGATGTTCCTAGGATAGAATTAAAACTCCATTTAATGATCATAAATAGCACAATTTATGCTGTGGAATCTTAGTAGGTTCTATTATTGGGCATAAGATAACTGATCCAGCAGTACAATTACAATTGAGTTTATTACATTCTACCTCTTTACTCCTTTGATGAGGATTAAAGTATTAGCTCTGGTGGATTTCAAAACTGACTTCTATTTCAATTCCTACTAAAATTTATGTTAAGTGTTAAGTGTATTGATATAATTCATGTTAAGCATATTTTAGAATACACAATTTTCTCCTCACTGAAAATCTGATGTCAAAAACATACATTTAAAAATTTGACACATTGGGCTGGAGAGGTGGCTCAGTGGTTAAGAGCATTGCCTGCTCTTCCAAAGGTC
>LOJH01001374.1:25274-49330 GCA_001685095.1 Ellobius talpinus
AAAGAAAGAAAGAAAGAAAGAAAGAAAGAAAGAAAGAAAGACACCTTTCTCTCTTCTGTTGCAACTACCAAGATCCAAGGTCAAGTGCAAATTATGCCATCAATTCATATGCCTAAAAACATTTGTGCACCACACCAGCCTTAATGTAGAAACATATTCTATTCTGAATAAAACCCCAGAGGCAGGAAGGAAATCTGCAGTTATAAATTACTGAAGTGAGCATGTCATCCAGAAATGCTACAACCCAACACAGCTGGGCCACCTCGTTATATGTGAAAAGAAAACCAACTGGCACAACAGGTACGTGAATCCCCAAAGCAAATATCTAAGAGAAGCATAAAAGCCCAGCTGGCATCCAGCCTGTGTGTTTTAAGCTGTGCTCTTGCCATGTCCCTTTTTCGAAATTTGTTCCCACTTTGTCAAAATCCATTACAAGCGTCTTACACAGACTTGGGGATCACTTCTGGTTGGTAAGCATCTTTTCCAAAGTTTTGGCAGGAAGGATTAACTTCCATTTTATTACATGACAGTTTGGTCCTGGGTAGCACCAACACAAGTTGGCAGTTTCTTTGGAAACCAGTGCCGGCAAGATGAAAATTCTCTCTGGTCCTGAGACCAGGTGGTCAGTTTTCTGAGAACTAATCCCAGACTAGAGTTAGGGATGCTCTGCCTTTCTGCATTTTGCAGGTGCTCCAAGCCATGGACACCCAGCTTCTAACACAACCACTCTTGATGCAAATTCAACAGTGTGCTGTTGCTTGTCATCTTTTCATAGTCAGCTTACAAATGCAAAAATCTGTTTACAAATTGCCAATCAGCCAGCTTTCCATAGAGTATATTTCTTAATCATAATTCCAGTGTATGTGAACCTCGGGACTCACGTCTTTTCTTTATGAAGCATGATTACTTGTTTGATACCCCAAATTTCTCATTGATGTGTATTTATGTAATGGAGGTAAGACCTTGATCCAATCTGATTTAGACTACCATTATCATCCTGAATTAGCTCTCATTATCATTTGAGAAACCTACATTACTGATCAGTCTCCTGTCCCATAGACTGTGAATGTCACGGTCAAAGCTGTTGTGTGCTTTGCTGGAAGTAGCAAGTAGGAGACATGAACTATAGTGATAACTCGTTCTTCCAAAGAAAATGCCAGTTAGCATAGCAAATATAATTGTGATGACATCCAAAGAGCACAAACCAACTGTCTGGAACCAGCTTACAGGAGGAAAGTGTCATCTGGGCTTCCAGTTGGAGGAGATACAGACCTTCGTGGTGTGGAAGGGATTGGCAGCAGGAGGGTGGGGCTGGCTGCTCAGACAGGAAGTGGGACTTGGCTATGAACCCCTAAGCCCCAGCTCCCACATAAACCTGGTAATCTTTTCCTCTAGTGAGACCCCACCTTCTAAAGATACCACAGGCTTTCCAAGGCCGGTGGTATCTGAGACTCATAGGGACATTTCTCAATCAAACCATAGTATCTGCCTTGTTTTTAAGGTACCCCAAATCTTTATCACCCCATAAAACATAGAGAGGTGAAAACTTCAAACAGACTCTAGAGAAGTTTCAGGAAAGAGGAAATGTTCTATTTAATTTGGGAGAAGAGTTGTCAGAAACCTGGATCCATGAATAAGACATGGAAACAGTCACGGAAATAGCCAGGGTCCTTAGCTCTGTCTTACTGCAATCATGGGCCTATGCAGGGGACCATTGGGATCCTGACACATAACCCTAGGCTGGAGTGAAGAGAGAACTATAACCTCCTGACTTTCCAAATGTTCAGAGATGGCTGACACCTTCACTCCATCCTGCAATCAAGTAAAACCACTGAGGTCACAAAATCAGTCAGAGGTACGCAGGGAGACATGAAAGAGACGCAAGGGTCTGATGACTGAGGCGCAGCCCAGGACTCATTGCTTGAGGGAGCGACACTGTACCACATACATCATCTGGGGCTGATCTGCCTCTCACAGCATCCTCGCCCATGAATTTAAACCTGTTTCTACCATACAAAATAAGTAAACTCCCAATATCACTCTCTCCAGCAACCACCCACATATTCAAGACACCCATGAAAAAATGCAAACAAGCTGAGCTTCTGCTCCACAGCCTCCCTTCCAGAACAAATAACCCTGTCAGTCCTCGATTTGGCTGCTTAGGGATCCGTGTGCTAGCAATATCAAACATATTCTCCAAAGACAGAAGTTGTATCTACAGTTGCTTTAAGAAAAAAAATGCTAATTTCAAGAGCAGTTCACTACAAGCTGAAAAATAAAAGTTGGCATGGGGATGGGGGTAGGGGGGGAGTCCTCAGCTGGGATGTAGCTCAGCAGCAGGACATTTGCCCGGTATGTTCCTCGGGGTCCTGGGTTTGAGCAGCACCATCGCAAAGCATAAAAGATAAATAAAAATTTCTTCTTGGAAGTTATTCCTGGGTGAAAGAAAAGACATTCCATGTTTTTGTTTATTATACAAATCCACTTCTTGTGTGTATACTAGAAAAAATAATGAAACCAGTCTAAAGAAATTAAAGACAAACAATAAATGGTCAGACGCATTTTGAAGCTACTCATGTACAGAATGTGAGGGGTACGGAAGGATTCAGTGAAGTTAAAGTTGACTTGGATCTAGGAAGATAACTTGGGCTAGAGAATAATCTATTCATTATATGAGCAGGCATCTTTTTTTGCAAGTTGACTGTAAATATAGCCACATATGTAGCTAGCCACTCCCCGTTTAGACAATTACTGAGAGCAGGTGTCAGTGGGTGGCTTGGACAGTTTGTGGGGCCACAGGCAGTGGGACCAGGAGCAATCCCTAATGAATGACCTGGCTTTTTGAAGCCCATTTTCTATGAGGAGAAACCTTGCTCAGCCTAGACACGAGGGGAAAGGCCTTGGCCCTGCATCAATGTGGTGATGTGACAGAATTCATTGACTTATCCCTGGAAGGCCTTACCCTCTTTGGGGAGCAGATGGGGGTGGAGTAAAGGGAATCTGGGGGGATCAGGAGGGAAGGGAGGAGGAACTGGGATTAGTATGTGAAAAAAAATAAAATAAATAAATTACCTGAATAATTGGCAAAATATTTCCCTCCAAATCCAGCATCCTTGTGACTATAAGGGGAAGTCAATTCCTTGCTGCCCTCTACATTTAAAGTGTTTAGAACACAGATACATTTTACCTATTTCATTCCATTTTTCAGTTTGTATTTACTTTTGAGAGTGTACGCATCTGACATGCCAGTTTGCATGTATGTATCATATGTGGGGGGTGCACATGCTCGTGGAAGCCTGGTGTTACTGTTGGTGGGGTATCTTCCTTGATCACGCTCCACTTTTTATTTGGAGGCATAGTCTCTTGCTGAGCCCAGAGACTACCCATTCCAGGTAGTCTAACCAGCCATTTTACCCAGGAGAACCCACCATCTGCCTCTCCAGAACTAGGATTACAGCCAGTCACTATATGAGCCCAGATTGGCTGGTTTTGTTCATAAGCACACAAAATAAAACTTGTAGACCACATGAAGTGTTGGACACCTAATCAGAAACTTGAATCCCCTTCGGGGCCCCAGCCCTTGTTCATTTCATAAAAATCCTCCCCTGCCTTAAGGTCCCACCAACAACCTAGTGACTGCAGTGAGTAGCCTGATTTACCTTGTTAATGTTAATAATAAAAATTACCTTGAGGATTGATGTCATCACATGGTTTGGCTCAGCTGAGCGCAAAATTGGAAGCTCCCAAAACACGTTAATTTTTACTCTTCAAGCTACACAAATCACGATGAGGAATTAAGAAGTTTCATAGCACTGGGGAATTGTGATGTCTGAAAGCCTACTAAGCAAAGTTGAGATCCTGCCTGAACTGAAGAGAAGCCCCACCCAAGGCTTGCAGATGTGTACTCATGAGCCGCTGACCCCATGTGCCTCTCCTTGCAGATGGCTCTTATTTAAAACAAATGCATCTACACATTTGTTAAAACAAAATAGAGAAAACCTGAATATAATTGCCTCTCTGCCTTTACTTCATAAGACAATGGAGAGAAAGAGACCCACACACCTCTCTTTTGCTTCCAGTAGTTGGTTATTGGTGTTTTATGTCTCTGGTGGCCATATTTGATTTTTTAAGAGACACAAAAATAAACACAAACTCCATGTGCTGTCCCCTCTGTTTGCAAGAACTGTGACCTTCGACTCAAAGTCTGTTGGAAGCTGAAGCCTGACCATTGGGTGTCTGGGGAATGTTTTGAGATTTGCGGCCTGAAAACTTTGTCTGGCTGGTCTTGCTTGGTTCATCTCATTTGATAAGCATTAACTGCTAAACAAAGTGACCACACATCCTCTACAAAACACCCCTTAGGTTATCTTGCTTTATACCAAACTGGAGTTTGTTTGCACAAGGAATTAATGAGAGGCATTCTGAAGGACTTCGATTCCCTTTTCTTCCCCTCAGACAAACTGTTTGCAATCCCAGTACTAATAAAGGCAAACACCAGGGATTAGCTTTCTCATGTATAATATGTTCCTAGTCCACTAACTGCTAAAACAGACAAGGGTGTTTCTTCTTTTCAGTGAGTAGCTTGATGTCTGGCCATTGAAATTTCTATTAGTGTTTTTACAACCCATGGAGCCCCAGCTAGCACTGAGCCAGGTTTAAAAACAAAACAACCAAAAAAAAGAAAGAAAGAAAAAAGCCTTTTCCCATAAATAGTAAGTATTTCTGATTTGCATTTTAAAGGATAGTCCTAAGACTACTGCCCTGTGTTTTCTCTTTCCTGGAGAATATATGTTCAAATCAGTTGAGGCTAACACAGTTCTTCAGAAGTATTTTGAGCTCAAGAAAAACCTTTCTAGCCAGCTGTGGTGGATCATGCCTTTAATCCCAGCACTCAAGAGGCAGAGGCAGGCGGATCTCAGAGTTCGAGGTCAGCCTGGTCTACAGAGTGAGTTCCAGAACAGCTAGGAATGTTACACAGAGAAACCCTGTCTTGAAAAACCAAAAACACAACAAACAGCAAACAGAAAGAAAGGAAGAAAGAGAAGAGGGAGGGAGGGAAGAGAGAGAGAGAGAAATGAAATAAAGAAAAGCCTTCCTATTAGTGCTCCCAAATGCATTTGAATAAAACATCATTACATCATTAGAGCAGAACACTGGTCATGTTCCCAAGGCACCCACTTGGAGTAGCTCAGGGGCAAGCGTGATCATTTTGGTTGAGCTAGACCGTGAGTCTTGAGAACACACCCCAGGTGGAAGCATTTCTGTAGACCTTTACAACAGAGCCACAGTCTCTAACATGGCAGGCCAGCTTCCCAGATGGACACAAGGTGGACCTTTATACAAAATTTCAGATGACAAAGAAGACGACTTGGTAACAATTCATGTGCATGTTCACATTGGTTCTAGCACATAGCTCATAGGTTCTTGGGCTTATATTACAGTGATTTGGGTATACCCTGTGTTACACGGAAAAATATTCCAAAGCATTCACACTGGAATGGAAAGTTAACAAGCAAATTCTAGGTACCATAGACATCTGTTGGCTGTCTCATGGTAAAGTCCTCAAACACATCAGAGAAATTGAAAATGAATTGCATGATTTTCTTTTATTAGAGCACAACAAAGCAAAACAACAAAAAGCAGGCAGCTCCAAATTTCTGACCTTTCCTATGATGAGACAAGGCTGTACACTGCCCTTCAGCGCACACATCCATGGTAAATCCAGTGTAAGAGAGGCATTTTTAACAAGTGAGAAATTATTGTTCTGGAAAATAATTCCTGCTATCAAGACAGAACTTTAAAAACAGATGTTTGGCAATGTCCTCTTGATTGCGCAATTGCGCCAATGAAAAAACTTGGAAGTGTGTCACCCACCAGCCCCTCATCTTCAGACTTTGAGAAGCAGATATTATATGTGTTGTAGGAATATACATTTGTTAATTTGCTAGCATTTTAGAAATTTTGCACCTACACTCAAAATGAAACTTATTTATACTAGTTTTTCTTTTTTCTTACACTCTATCTTTCTTTGAGTTCAGTGAGTTACGAGCCTTCCCCAGCTTTGAAACTGTGCCTAAGAGCGTTGCTGTCTGTCATTTGAAGGTAAAGTCAGGAACTAAAGCTCTCTGACTTTGTGACTATTTGGCAAGCAAGTTCTCAAACATCAGTTAATGAATTTCTATTGAAATTATCTAAGTCATAATTAGGTGAATGAAGAAGTTTAACACACATACACAGTTGAGTGCGTGGGCCTGCAAACACAGTGTATGCATGCATATAACATCTGCTTTAGCAATACATACTTGTTCTAATTTCCTTTCTGTTGCCATGATTAAGACCACGAACAAAAGCAACCTGTGGAAAGGATCACAGGTTTCAGGGAAACCAAGGTTGATCCAGAAACCATTGAGGACGTTTCTTACTGGCTTGCTTCGTGGCTCATGATCAGCCTTCTACTACACACCAGGTCCACCTGCCCATGGATGATACCACCCACAGTGAACTTGGCCTTCCCTCACCAACTACTAATCAAGAAAATCCCCCACAGATATGCCCATGGGCCAATTTAATCCAGAGAGTTCTTCAGTTGAAGGTCCCTCTTCCCAGGTGTGTCAAGGTGACAGCAAAATTAATCAAAACAATATTTTTCTAGAAAACCGGCTCACCCAAGGATTGGTATTAGAACCCCTGTGTGGAACTCGCCATTGGCTTTTGAGGCTTCTGTTCCATGTACAGTGTTGGTTGACCACAGATACATCATATACACATTTTTACACATATATGTATGTGATTGTTAGCATAGTGTCGACAAATTTTGTTTAAGAAGCTTTCCTTCCACATTTTACATCCTTGAGATTTGTTTCTGTACCACTCTATTCAAATCTCACCCCTCTCCTGCTGCTCAGTTCCCTCTGCTTTTCTGATCTAACTTCTGTTCTTAATCTTTCAAACATTAATTTTCAATGTGATTCCACCACGATAAGAATGTAAGATGCCATACCTTTTGTGACTGTTAACACTGTTAAACCCCTTTCTCAGATTTGAGGCTCTGATGCTGTTGATTATAGCAATCATGGCATCCAAAATCAAGTCTCCACTTTGAACCTCAAATCCATCATTATTAGTCTTGAGACTTTTTATCAGCCAAACACTGGTGACAATGAACCTAATCCCTGGGGTAGAACTCCCCTCTGGGTAGAACTCACCCCTGGGCTAGAACTCACCCGCATAGATCTCACTTCTGGTAGAATTCACCCCTGTAGAAACCCCCCCATCTCACCCCTCTCCCTGGGTAGAACTCCCCCATGTAGAACTCAGCCCTGGGCTAGAACTCCCTCCGGTAGGTAGAACTCCCCTGTAGATCTCACCCCTGAGGTTTAACGCATATTACACAGAACCCAATGACTTTGATAAACAGCTTCACCACAGACTGTCAACAACATCAATGTCCATCTATATATACATGTGATAATTAAATGTGTGGGATATTCTATAGAGTTGCTTTTTGGATGCTTCCTTAACACACTGGTGTGTGATTGTATTTCCCATGACCAGGTTCCAGCATGTTGACTCGGGCATATTTCTTGTCTGTTTGTTGTCTGGTGTGTGATCTACCTTTACAGCTATCCCATAAGCATATGGGAAGCAATGTAATTCTCTAATCACTGGGAGGGATTAACCACTGAGACGTTGTGCCAAGCATGTTGTTGTCCACTATGTCTGCATAGTAAATAAAAGTTGGATGCCTGGCCTATCACCATGTCACAGAACTGTATTAAATCATCTGGCTCATTAATTTCACTTTTTACAGTGCTCCAGCAATTGCCCCAGAGTGTGAGGATAATGTGATTCATTCTGAATAGATTCAAGAAGGCTTCATCTTGCAACATTGCAGGTTCATCAGGTTGAACTAATCCTAACTTCTGTAACTATTTTATTTCACATCTACTTAGTATTACCATAAAATTGTACTTATCTGATATGTTTTTCTGTTTAAAACATTTATGTCGTTTTTGCTGTTTTTATCAAAAAGTGAAAAAGATTGAAATATAAATTACATACTTTAGCTGATCATCTTAATATGTATATATTGAGTAATTTTATTTATTTTAATTATTCTCTACTGATTTGTCTTAATTTTGAGCCTTTTATTTCTTCCTTTCCCAGATTCTAATAATTGATTAAATTGTCTTCAGGTTCCTTGATAGTGAATGCACTTTCTGTGGATTCTTTTTATGTTGGACATACGATTTTAATTACGTGCTAGCCCATCCACACGGAAATGTGTGGTAACAGTGGAAGCAAAGGTCACAAATTTAGGAGAAAAGCAAATATTTTAGGCCAGCATTTTTTCCTTATAACGAGTTCAGCTTTCGACTTTGCTTAAGCAGACAACATCTAAAGCCAAACACTGGCTAAAGTGAACAAAAGAATTTGTGAAAACTGGTTTCCAGAAATTATCTAAGCGATTTTTACAGGATCTGATTTTTTTCTCACTTCTTTAAGCTCTAAAGGTTTTTTTGTGGGTGAATTTATCCAAAATACAACAGTGAAAGCGTCTGTATTGATGTAACAGAATACCCTAAATTGGTGCTGTAAGGATAGCTTCCTCTGAACCCTAATGGTCCATCTTCCCTTTAACTTTTCATTAAGTTTGCCTTTTCAATGGCATTTGGAGAAAGAAGGATGAATTATCGTGAATGGTTTCTCCTCTGCCTCTTCCTCCCTTCCTCCCCATTGCTTTCCTTCTCCTTTCCCATCCCTCTTCCTCTCTCTCCCTCTCAATTTCCCCTTCCCCTCCCTCAGTCTCCCTCTCCCATTCATGGCCTCCTTCTCTTTCTCTCTCCCTTCCCCCTTGTCCTGCTCCCACTCCCTCCACAACCAATGAAATGCTAGGCATGAAAATTGAAAGACCTTGCTCTCTAACCCGTAAAAGTCGACATTCCAAGCCTTGGAGGAAATGAATAGCTAGCTCATCAGACCAAGAAATAAACCTATGTTAACCTATAAAGATTATTTGTTACTGTCCCATTACTCACGTTCTTAACCCACCCTACACTGATTCTTGGTTGTTTTTGATCTTTGAGTAGGTGGGTTTCTACAGAGCCATCTTCAGCCCCACCCATCTCTCAGTACATCCAGCCAACCCACGAGCCCTCAGACACCTATCACGTCTTTCAGCACTCATGCTATTCTCAGCTTGCTCACAGTCTCCAGAACGTCTGTTTCTGCATATTACCTATTTTCCCATCAGGATCTTTAACACATCAGTGATTTTAAATCCTGATACCTGTGTCACAACAAGAGTGAGTCTTCCTCTTGCTTCCTCTCATCAAGCTTTTACTGATGCTTGTCTTCCACCGGGCAATATTTTGTAGAGGAGAGACAGTCCTGCTGTTTGCAATTAACTGTGGGTGGTGCGGAATTCAGCCATCCTGAGCCCCTGCTCTATCTTCCCGGTTGACCTAGAGCTTCCTTACCCACCGTTGTTTACAGACAGTCCCTGCCTTACAGATCTCCCCATTGTAATCCATCCTTTATTAACTCCAATTCTTGTTGGTGTCGTGTTAATGTGAGAAAGGGAATGTTCTAGAATTGCATGGGTGGTTAGTGGGCCAGACTGTACCCTTCACAGGTGTTGATCTCATGGTATAATTTTGCCCCTCAGTGATGCTAGAGATCTTGGGTAAATCGGAATGAGAAGCCCTCTCCCCTCACCAGAGTATGACTTTCGAGAGTCCTCTAGGGGCATCTCACAGACTGCTTTTCCCCTCACCACAGAGCAACAGAGTCTTTGCTTGACCCTACAATGTAAAACAGGGTGAGGATCCTAGACTCGTGGCTTATGAATGCAGGGGTGTGGTGGGGGAGGGCAGAGGAGGGAGAGGAGGGGAGGAGGTATCAATCCACCACTGTAAACCCTCCCTCTCCTGCAGGTTCCTCAGCACTTGAACACCGCCCCCCTTCACTATCCAGCGAGAACAACACACAATGGCACAAACAGCATCAACTTCAGGAGAGCCGCTCTCAGCTGGGATTCTCTCAATTTGCCTGGTCCAAAACATAAGGTGTAATATCTAAGTATTGTGCTAGACATGGTGACACAACCCAATAATCTTAGCACTTGGAGGTAGAAGAAGCAGGCTCAGAAATTCAAGGTCATTCTCAGTTGCATAGCAAGTCTAATGTTAGCCTGAGACCCTATCACAAAAAGGGTATGGGAGAAATACAGGACTGGGGGTGTATCTCTTAAGAGGCCACCTGCCTGCTTTCAGAGAGCCTGGGTTTGATCCCCAGCACTGCATAAACCAGGTGCATTGGAGCTTACCTGTAACCATGGCACCCAGATATGGAGGCAGAGAGATGAGGGATTCAAAGTCACCCTCAACTACACAGCAAGCATGAGGTCAGCCTGGGCTGTAGAAGAACCTCAGCACCAAACTTAGACAAACACACAAAGGCACTATGTTCTGATGTCCTTACCCAAACCCATCAAGTTTCAGTCTAAATAGTTTTTCTTGGTACAACAGCCAGTGTAAACTTCTAAACAAACCCCTTGCATGTCAGAGCTAAAACTCCAAGTCCAGCTTTCACACTGCTGCTAAGTCCACCGCATGTTCCGCATGCGGCTGCGCTGAGAACAACCTGTGAGTCATCTCCTGTGGTCTTGATGAACCGGCAGCCCCTTCTTTCTCAATCCCTGGCAAAAGTCAAGCACCTGGAGGTCTTCTAAAGCAGCAAGCAAACACTGTGTCTAGAAAGCAAAAGAGACCGTGAACCACAGCACAGAGCCCTAGAGGCCAAAAAAGGACCATTGTCCAAGAAGGGAAGAGAAGCCTCTTTCCAAGCCTCAGATGTTCACAGACTGACTCATGAGCGCCCTCATGAAAGCAAGGACAAGGCTGAGGCTAAATGTCCTCTCATGTGCTTTTTTGCCTCTCTCTGTTGCCTCCACTCCATTGATTCAGAACTACAGGCATGTCTTCCAAATCCTTCAGACGTGTTCCCGGAATGCCTCATTACGTGCCAAAGTGGTCATCATCCCCTGCAAAGTAGCAGTGTCTGGGAACAAGCTATCATTCTGAAATAATAAAGGCTATTCACATCGTTGACATTTAAAATGCCTGAGAACATTTATGACCAAACTCATATATATTTCTAACTGAGAGTTTGTGGCATTAATTATCAGCGCTGCTCCAGGGAAGGACGTGTTCATTGCACAAAGAAGCGGATTTTTTCTATTGAGTCAAAGACGTTTTTATTTGGTGGGAAGTTACTGCACCCATTCATTTGGTCTGGCCTCAGATGACATCTTTCCGCAGCTGTCAGTTGCCTTCTTCATGGCTTGCACTTCAGTGACATTAGCTATCATACGCTCTACCAGGCTAGCCGAAAACTGCTTCATCCTGGAAACTATTACAATTAGATCTTACTTGATAAGATTGCAGTGAATTAGATTTCATTGGAAAGCAAATCTCAGTTATCGTAATGGAAAATATATACGTAACTTATTAGTCTTGGTTCCCTCAGAGAAATAGCTTTTATTGGAATGTCTACAAAGCCTAGGCCATAGTAAATGTAATGACAATGGTGACAAGATTTTTTTCTCAATGCTATAGCATAATGAAAACCTTTTGTGGCTGCCTATTTCCGTAAGAGTTTTCAATTGTTTCTTTGAAAAGCCTTAATGTGCATGTAATGACTAGTCAGTGTTCTAGCTTGATTTCTGTCGCTGTGAAAAACACAAGGGCTAAAGCGAGTAGGAGAGGGAAAGGTTCGCTTGGCCTCGACTTGCAGCTCACAGTTCATCACTGAGGGAAACCAGAGCAGGAACTCAGTCAAGGCAGACGCATAAAGGCAAGCCTGAGGCTCTACCGGTCAGTGCCTCTGACCAGGGAACTCACTCATAGTGAGAGAAGCACAGCAGAGTCATGGAGGATGCTCCTTGTTGGATCTCAGACTCCACCCTCAGTGGGAGGAGTCCTCCTACATCACTCACCCACAGATAGGCCCACAAGCCATCTGCTTTGGGGAATTGCTCAAATGAAGCTGCTCTCAGGCGACTCCAGGTTGTGTCAAGTTGACAAGTTAACGCTGACCACCAGGACGGAGTAAGTGGACAGCTGAAGCCTTTTCCAGATCACAGAAACAGTGGACCACATTCCTAGAACAGGCAATGGTAACCCTACCATGTTCTGACCCACCCTAAACTCACCAGCTCATAACAAAGGACCAATTACTGTTGCCCTGAAGTGCTAGATGTCTGCAGGTTTAAACAGAGAGGAGCTTCCAAAACCTCAGTTCTCCTCTTAGAAGAAGCCCAGTAGAACACTGATGTGGAAAACTTACACTTGGCTGGCTATGGTATTTTCGCCAAGTCATATAACCTTGGGATTCTTGTCTCAAGGCTTCCTTAAGTGTCCTAGATCAAGTCTCCTGATTGGTTGATTAATTAGAGACAACCCTTCTATTTCCACACCTGTGGCCTTCTCAGTCTGTCCTGATGGAATACCGTGTAATGAAAGGTGCCATGAAATGCCTGCCACGATGTAGTCTATGATCAGCTCAGTGCTCTGCCCCATTTTTCTCGAGACCCGTCTGCACTTGCTGTCTCCTCTCCCTTCAGTCTATCTACAGGTTGGATGCCCCTAATCTGAGATATTTGGTAGCAGAAGGGTTCTAGATTTGGGGATTTTCAGACTAGAACATCTATCTGGTTCTGACCCTTGGGAATGGCAATGAGGTAAAGATGAATTTTCATGTGTCATAGAACATTCATTTATGAGCCATGTGAATCTTATACACATAGTCTGGAGGAAATTTTTCTCACTATTTGAAACAGTTTGATGACTTAGAATTCTCCGCTTGTGGCAATCATGTCAACACTCAAAGAGCTTCAGATTTTGAGGCACCTCAGATTTCAGATTTTTTTTAATTTAAAGATGCCCAACCTATGTATAATAAGATAAATGTTTTATTTTTAAAGTATAAATTGGAATATATAAATAAAACAAAAATATGATCCATTTATTGCTTCAGAAACTGGTACAAAGTTCCCACCAGGGGCTACATTTATTCAGAAGTGCTCAGATATGTAACGAGGTACCATGTTCAGTGCTCTGCCATAGACACAGTCCCAGATTCGTGGCTCTAGTTTAACAGGAGAGTGGCAGAGATACATACCCAGTCTTTGGAAACAGAGCTCAAGTAATGAGTGGCTGAGAGGTCCAGCATTAGCTGGAGGGCCAGAGGTCACGGAGTATGAATGACAGGAATTTGGGCAGGAGGGGGGCAATGATGAAGCTGACGGAAATCCCTCCGAAGAGCTGACACTTGGGTTAGACGTGTGATCTGGGGGCAAACACCCACCAGGCTCTCATTTCGTGTAGAATCCACCACGCAGAACTCCCTGATGGGCACAGCTCGAGCCCACTTGGAGCCTGAAGTTATCCTCAGGATAGGCATTTTCTTGACTTTTCCATTTCTCCCTGCTCCGTCTAAATGTGCCTGCCGTCCTCTCCAATGCCGCGACCTCCATTCCTGCAGATTTGAAGAAGACTCAGTTCATCTGACAGGATATTTACTAATTAATATGAGATGTGTGTTTAAGAAAAATCCAAATCCTCCCACCGCCCAAAACACTAACAAGAAAAGCCTCAGAAGCTTTGCTGGAGTGTTCTAGAACTCCACACTCAAAGTATGCTCCATTTGTGACTAAAACCATTTTAGCTGAAATTCTTACTTTCTAAGAAATGAACTAAGTCACAGGATGACAATGATAAAATGTGTTGCCTGTTTTTATGGAGAACATTAACTCAGTTGTGGTATAATCTGACATCCTATCAATATTTGTGTGTTGTGTGATAATAAAATACCTCCCTGAAGAAATCTTCCCTTTGACGACACAGTGATCTTACTCGACGGCTGCAGATGATGTAAAACAACCAGATGAGGAAAAGACAGTTACGGATGAAAAGCTGTGCTCTAACGCCGTGTAAAGGCTGCGAGTGCTCTCAAACAGTGTCTATGCTGATTTTTGAACTGCAGAAAGCCAGCCCAGTGCCACAGGGCCATACAGAGAAAATAGCCTCAGAGGTGCTTTTCTTTCCGTAGTTATTGTTCTCAGCAGTATGCTCCTTGTTTTCTTTTCGATCCATTGGTACACCAAGCCATAAAATGAGGGCGGCTAGTGTTTATTCTCATAGTAAAACCAACTGTATATCCGAAGTGAGCGTAGCCAGTCAAACAGGAAGTTGAGCATCTCAGTCTCCCAAGACGGCCAACGTGCTTGCTTTCTAATTAGCAACTTCCAGGCTGTCAGAGAACCTCGTCCAGTCTTCTTCCCAACTAAACAGACCTAAACAGACGTGACTCAGAGGTCTGTTAATGAGTATCTATCCCTAACCTGACCAAAGACTCCTCTTGAGGACCCTGAGGAGTTGAAGGTTACCACCCTCTTGTCTCTGAAGGGTACAAATGAGAGGACTCCTGCCACAAACACGTGTCTTCTTTGTCTGCGCAATGCCTTTTGTCTCCCCTGTCAATGCACTTTAGTAACTGAAAGCCCTGATGGGTGGGGGGCTCAGCCCTTGTTACTATCTAGCTGAAGAGGCTGTGTTGTTTGTTTGTGATTTGTCTTGCTGGATGTGAAGTCCCACAACCCCACGTACAAACAGAGGTGTTGACCCTGGGAAGAGAAGCAGGAACTGGAGACCTGTTGTGTATCAAGTCCTGCTTATATGTATAACCTTTGACTCAGAAACTCTACTCATGAAAATGAGGGTAATGACAAGAGCCCATGTATGATTTTGTGAAACTTCGTAGTGTAGTAATTTACAGCAGATGAAAACTGTCCTTAAGCACCCAAAAATTAAAGATGAGCAAATATCCTAAAATAAGATGAGTAAAATGGCCCGATTTTCTGTGTCAACAAACGTGATATCACAAATATATTTGTTCGCATTGAAAATATTCATCTTGCAGTGATAGGCATGGTGGCTGTCATTCAAGTTCTTAGTGGATGAGGCAGGAAGAGTCTGCGGCTAGCTTAAACTACACGGTAAGTTCCAAAAACCGCAAAATGAGACCCTGTCCCAAACACAGCAAAGAAAAGGGAAGAAGGGAGGTGGGTAGCAGGGAGTACATGTGAGTCTATACTTATATGAAAATACAGGCCACAAAACAGAGGCTAACTGTGTTTCTGCAGGACTGGAGGGACGGCACTGGGCAGGAGCAATGACTGCTCTTACAGGGGACCTGGGTTTGTTTCCTAGCACTCCCAAGGTAACTCCCAGCCATCTGTAATTCCAATTTCTATACCCTCCTCTGGTCTCCAGATACACACACTGTGCGCATCCAGACATGCGAGCAATCAATCATACACATAAAAGAATTTTAAATGTGATCCATCTTACCTGTTACAAACATATATGCATGAAGAAAAATCTTGATTCCCTCTGGAGATTCATATTGTCATTCAATTTGTTTTCCTTTTTCCTTATGTAAAATTTCTATTTTAAGCAATTCACCTCTCTTACATCATTAACAAGTTTTAATTCTAAGTTTTGAGGTAATAAAATCAAAACTGAAAGCAAAGGGGGTTTTCTTCTTGTTCTTTCTACTGTACTTTGAAATACAGAGTACACAGAATCCAAGCAATCAGCGTTTGGGGTGAAGCAGTCAGCAATAACACTGAACCCACGTGCATGGCACTGCATCTGGTGCCCTGAAAGGAGCATATGTGCCCCGCACCATAGAAAGCTTCACAGCAACTCGGACAACAATAATTGCAGATCGGACTTTCTGGCCACATTTCTGGAAGATCTGGGCAATCACAGCCATGGTTCCCATATCCGTAAACTCAGGCCAGAAGAGAAACTGAGTTCTCTTTCAGCCCTAATGTCTTTACTCTGAGGTTCACCTTGGACACCCTCAGCCACAGAAAAGCCCACCCCAGGGTGTCTGCTATTCTTCCAAGGGCCCAGCCTGCACAGGGCTATTGAAGGGGCCACTTTGCCTCCCAATGCCTCCTTGAGGATGTGTTTACACACTAATCATCAACAGACACAGCGTCTCCAAACAAGAAGGGCAATGACATAACCACCACTTGTCTCTGTGAATCCATATAAATAACTAATGTGTGTCTGACAAGAAGAAAGCATGAAGTCGATTCCCCTGGCATGCAGAACTATTCCCGTAGACTGGCCCCTTCGTCTCCCACAATAGCCACTGATGACCTAATTATGTCTTCCCCTCTGCCTTAAAGTGCTTCCCAGCAAGGAAACGACTAACAAGAAAGCCATGTTCCTTCCCATTTATTCCAGATTTCTCCCAGTCATACCAATAGCCCCTATAGCCCTGGAGAGGGCTTCTCACACATGCTCTGTGTTTGTGTTCTGCTCTGTGCAGGCAGATGGAGCAAGGCATGCCGGTCCCATACGGGGCTGAGAGATGGGCAGAGAGTTGCTACACTCGTGTGCTTTCACATACTGTGGACGTCCTGTTTATCTGGCTCGCCTGCTCAGGATTGGCTGTGGTCTATCAGCACATTACCGACAGCTGGGAAGATCTCCAGAGGAACATGCCTTTCCTGTGACAAACATCGCAAACAGCAACGGGAACATGTGTCTGTCCACCACGGCCCCCAAAAGCAGAGCACACTGGGTGTATGGGCTTCCACAGTCACCCACAGGCCCCGTGACTGTCCCAGGCTGTACCATCTAGTGCCCTCTTGGACATGCGTGTCCAGGCTTTAGGAAAGTCAGGCTTGCGGACTCCCACCTCCACAGCCTCCAAAGTTATGGCCCTTTCTTCTAGCCCCTGTGTCAGAGCAAAGGAATGTCTCCCAGCCTCATCGAGGCCCTGTGGGATCTGTTGAAAATACAGGACAGCTGTGGGCCTTGGCGAGGCCGTCTGTGAATGTATGAGACTTGGACACAATTCAAAGCCAGAAATAACTGCAGGACTCAGAACCCTGCACTGTTGTGCCCTCTCCCTTTCCCTCTCTCTGTCTCTGTCTGTGTGTGTGTGTGTGTGTGTGTGCGCGTGTGCATGTGTGTTCATATTATTCATTCCTCACACCCTGGAGCTGGACCATTCCCATCTCCATCAATTTCCTGTGTTCTTCATGGCAGAGAATCTGTGGATGAGGCTCTCTCCTTCCCTGTGGAAAGAAGCAGCAGGGTGGGGGAGGGCAACAGAACACTTTTCATGATGCTGAAGAACAGGAAATTGAGGAAGAGTCTTTTCTAGGATCCAGTTGGAAGCTGAGAAGCAGTCTGAAACACACGGGTATTTAACAGCCCTGAACAGGAACATAGCTGGAGCTTAGAGGGCTTGGCGTAGGCTTCATCTTCTCCAGTCTGCTTCCTGCTAAAGGCTCCAGCTACAACACTGAGGGTGTGAAACCTCTACATTGAGGTCCTCCATATTTACTCTTACAGCAAGAATAATCAGGGAAGAAGCCAAAGGCAGAATTAACTCAAGCCTTCCTCTGCAAAGTCGGGCAACCAACACACAGCTAGAGAGCTGAGTCTGACCTCAGAAACTGTGCTCCTGAAACTTTAACTTTAATGGTACCTGGAGACCCAAATACCCTGTAACCAGATTTGTAAGTGAGGGGAAAGCCTGGGACACTTGTTTCCATTGCCTCTGTTGAAATCTGCCTTTGGGTACAATCGGTTTTTCTCTAGTAGCTTTGATTGCTTGCTAGCTAACCCCAAGTACATACTGGCTTTGTGTCAGTATTGACAGTATTGATTGTGTGTGTGTGCGTGTGTGTGTGTGTGAGTTGAGTTGAACTGGGCCTTTATTCATCTTAGGCAAGTGCTCTGCTACTCACCTACATACCCACCGCACAACACTGGCTGAATATTCTGTACTTTAGCCATGATAACTTCCCTAGATGGGGCCTTAAAACTAAAGAATAGTTGGTGCAATTATTGATATATCAATATTTGTTATTGATATATCAAAATGAAATAAAAACACACCTATAGTATTTGAAAATAATTTAGGACAGAAGAAACCATTAAAAATGAAAGAAAGAACTTCCTACAAAGAATTCCCCGGGGCTTCTCCTGAGCTAATCTGAGCTGTCTGAAAAGTGTAATGCACAGGAATTGCTGTGTCTATGCATCTCACCTAGCTGCAAGAAGAATCCCTAAGAATCTCACTGGGCAACCACAGGAGCTCAGCTCATCCACACTAACTCTCCCATGATGACCACATCTACAGCTTGACCAATCACATACCGAGATCCTAGATGGACAAGGGTGGTGGAACTGGTTAGCCCACTGCATCCTGTCCAGAGTCACCACCAAATCAAACACATTTTGCAGCAGCTTCTGTCCCTCTGCTGCGCGTTAGCTGCAGCATCTACCATGATGCTTCTACCCATAGATGCCCGCGGGAACAAACTGGTTCTTATCCAGCAGCCATCCTTCTCCCTTCCCCTGAAATCAGACGCTAGACACTTGCGTTCCCACTTCCTTGCAACCCTAGCGACCTGGTTTCCTGTAACTCAGGCTGGCCACAGATGCAGAGGAAGAAATGCAACCAGCTGCCTGACTGGGAAGCCCTCACACTCTCAACTACCCTGACTGCATCTCTAGCCCGAATTCTGTATCTTAAAACATTTTTCTTAAAGAGTATTCCATAATCGTATCAGATTTAGGCTCCATAAACCAGCAACACTGTTGTCTGCCTCCAGATAAGATAATGTCACACAAAGAGAATCCTTCCCCGACTCTTCACTCCTCCTCAGAAAAGCCCACAGGAGCATAATTACTACAGTGACAGTGGTCACCACTGCATTGTGGGAATAACAGTGAAAGTGGTCACCATTGCATCATGGGAATTCTCAAAGAATCCTTGAAAGCCATCCCCTTGGCATCATTTAGCAATGCGCCAAGCCTGGGACCACCTTACCCAGATTCATAGCTTTAGAGTAAAAGTTCATAATACAGATTCCCCTTGCTCTGTCACCCAGAAAAAAAGCTCTCAAAACATGGATATGGCAGAGGTAATCTTCTCCTTGTTCTGAATTTTGGAATTTGAGACCCAAAATGTCACATTAGTGTCTCTTTCTGTCTACTGGCTGAAACCACTAGTTAGAAATTTGGGGGAAATGCATCTATTTGGCTTTTTACTGCATAGACAAAACAACATAGGAAAGGGCAAGAATGAGCCCAGCAAGTGGATAGACACACACTGATGGGATGAAGCAGCCTGATACTTAGGGTGGGGCTCCTGATGCTGAGCAACCACAGCCTCTCTCCCACCAGCCTCCTCAAGCTCCTGCATGGCCTAGCCCTGCACTTGCATGGTCTCTTGCTCCAGCCGGTTCAGCAGGATTTCATTTACTCACCCTGAGACTGATAAATAAGTTTCTTTTCTGCCTCTCAGGTGGCCCCCTTCCTGACACATCATCTTCTTCTTCATGCCTGTTCCAAGGAGCCATCTTGCCCTGTGACCTTTGATTCCCACTGTGAACAGACACTCCATCCTTGTTCCTAAGCAAGCAGCCAACTTAAGTTGTGTGTCAAAATCAGTTTCACATGGTTCCCAGGAAGAAGTGAGTTGGCTCCTGTCGAACAGTGGTTTTCAACCTGTGGGTCGCAACCCCTTTGGGAGTCAAATGACCCTTTACAGGGGTGACTATTGGAAAACACGGGTGTTTACTTTTATGACAGTAGTAGCACTTACTAGGAACCAACAAGGAAAATAACTTTATGGTTAGAGGTCCCCACAGTAATATGAGAAGCTATAGGAAAGGGTGTCAGCATCAGGAGGGTTAAGAACCACTGCTGTCATACAAGTAACAGGCAGGAAGCAGATGGAACCTCCTGGTTGCCACCATACAGGCCAGCATTCTCATCATAATCTCTGGACCACCAGACAAAAGTCTTTGAGCAATCTCATCCCCCACTTTGAACTCCCACCCCTATCTCTTAACGTCCCTCTGAACCCTTTCAGTCATATTTCACTTGAAACTGGTCCCACACTGCATCCCCAACACCCCCTACCTGCAGTGAAAGACAGATTCCTGTAAGGGACTTGAGCCAGTGGTTCATTTTCTGAGGTGCCTGAAGCCAGCTTAAGTGTAGCTACAAATGCACAGAAAACACTAGACATTGCAAATACTCTCCCCAATTCTGCCGAGAGGCCCCCACCCCACAGCAAACTAGAAGCTTAGCCAACCAGATCTTGCACCTGATAAGCTTGAAATGGGATATAAGAGGTAGAGATGAAGCCATAAATGGCTTTTTGTTGAGAAAAAGTCAAAGGTGACAGAAGGAATGACAAAGACTGCTGTGGGACAAGGGTCTTGTACCCTGTAAACATTTGTCACTTGTATTGACTTAATAAAATGTTGAATGGCCAGTAGACAGGCAGGAAGTATAGGCAAGGTGACCAGACTAGGAGAATTCTGGGAAGAGGAAAGGCTCAGTCTGCAGTCACCAGCCAGACAGAGAGGAAGCAAGATGAGAATGCCTCACTGAGTAAGGTATCAAGCCACGTGACTAAACATAGTTAAGAATTATGGGATAATTTAAGTTGTAAAACTAATTAAGAATAAGTCTGAGCTAATAGGCCAAACAGTTTATAATTAATATAAGCCTCTGTGTNAGACTAGGAGAATTCTGGGAAGAGGAAAGGCTCAGTCTGCAGTCACCAGCCAGACAGAGAGGAAGCAAGATGAGAATGCCTCACTGAGTAAGGTATCAAGCCACGTGACTAAACATAGTTAAGAATTATGGGATAATTTAAGTTGTAAAACTAATTAAGAATAAGTCTGAGCTAATAGGCCAAACAGTTTATAATTAATATAAGCCTCTGTGTATTTCTTTGGAAATGGACGGCTGTGGGAGCTGGCAGGACAAAAACTTTCTGTCTGAGGAAGATCTAGGTAACCATAAGACTGTCCCCTCCTGACTAGTCAATAAGAGGAAAAGGGTGAAGGATCACATGTTAGGGCTACAATGATGGTTCTCTGCTCCCAGAGTCTGCCATTACTGACTCATGCCTAGCCATGCAAATATGCATTTAATCACTTATTTTTGCTTTTAACTTTGTAATTACTTATTGATGCCTTCCTCCTGCATAAGTGGGCAGGTTATATTCATCAATCTTTAGTCCATGTTTGAATTTTATTTTCTAGAACATAGATTTTTAGAGCCGAGTATTGCAAATTACTTCTTGAGACAGACAGGCGAATGGATGGATAGATGAATGGGTAGATGGATATCACCCTCAGCAACCCCCACTCTACTCCTAGTGACAACTAAAATAAGTAAATCAAGCTGTTTTTTTAATGGTGGCTATAGGATGCATCTTCCAACTAAAATTTATTTTTATAATTATAAAAAACTGATTTTAGCAATGAAAATTAAAAGAAAAAATTTTGAAGTATAGTCCAATCCATTTTTTATAACAATCAGATTAATGCAGCACGGGGGGAGGGAACAGAGACCTGGAAAAGAGGCAAAATCAGAATTCCTCTGAAATTCTCCCTCTCAGATGTTTTTAATCAAGTAAAAACCATGGATTCCCTTTCTCCAGGTCTCTAAGCCTGATTACTGAAATCATACTCCATGACAAAGTAAGGCCATGCATACATGTATTAGTTAGGGTTCTCTAAAGGAACAGAACTGATAGAATGAATACATACAGATGATTTATTAGGTTGACTTACATGGTGTGGTTATGGTAACCTAGCAATGGCTATCTCACACTGGAGAGACTAAGAACCCAGTAGTTACTTAGTCCGTTAGACAGGACATCTCTGAAGTCCCAAAGCCTAGAGGATTCCTGGAGAAATCCTGGTCTCCAGTATATCTTCAAAACCCAAAGAAGCTGGTTCCGCTATTGCTGAAGGAATGCCGGAGCAGCAAGACAAGATGAACTTGCCGGCAAGAGTGAGGGCAAACAGGCAAAAAAGAGAAAGGTTCATTCCCGCACGTCCTTTCACCCTGGCTGCCATCAAAAGTGCCACCCATATTTAGGGTGGGTCTTCCTGCTTCAGATAACCTGATGAAGAAAGTCCCCCAACAGACTCATGTTTTAGCCGACTGCAGGTCTAGTCAGGTGGACAGCCGGGATTATCTATCAGTTAGCCATACCAACAGAGGACATTCTGGTCTTGTGCTCCCCTGGGCTGGGCTGTGGTAGCTTGCAGCTGTGATCCCTTTGAGACAAGCGTGAGAAGAACTTGGAATGTATGATAAGAGGGTTAAGGAACAGATGCCATGAAAAAGTTGGAAGGAATATTTATTTGGTTGTTTGTTTATTATGTATACAATGTTCTGTCTACATGTATGACTGCAGGCCAGAAGAGGGCACCAGACCTCATTACAGATGGTTGTGAGCCACCATGTGGTTGCTGGAAATTGGAATGCTCTTAACCACTGGGCCATCTCTCCAGCCCCAGTTGGAAGGAATTTTATTGCATTCTCAGAAAACCTTAGCAGGTTCTGGAAGGTGAATAGCATACTCTGAAGGCTACCAAGCGAGGAAGATAAGATCAACCTAACCTAAAGAACTCCACGTCCCAAACCCCTAACATGGCATCAGATGGCTGCCCACTTTTCCATGCCACACTTCTTCTATCGCTTTGCTCAGGGCTAACCAATCCCTGGCTGGGGAAAAGGCTCAGTTCGCCACGCAAGCCTGAAAGCTTGTTTGATCTCTATAGTTCAGTTATAAAAAGGCAAGTGTGGCAGTATGCCCTTGTGATTCCAGCACTGAGGAGGCAGAGGCAAGCAGAGCCCCGGGCCTGTTGGCCAGCCTAGCCCACCTGCAAAGCTCCATTATCTCTGTAATGCTGGGAAACAGACTCCTGGGCACAGATGCGAGCGTCTCAGCCCTCCAGTCCTCTCCCCATCTTTGTAAGTTCTTCCTGGGAGATGTACAATGGCAGAGGAAGGCACTGGTGACAATAGAGGGTTTTGCTCAGAGTTCCTGAGGAGCTGCAGTCCCTCGAGTCCTGGACCCCATCACAAGGTTTTCCTCTACATGCTGTCAAGTCATGCACACACACATGATTTGGTATCAAAAGGCCACATCTATCTGATTGTTATAAGTGATGATGTCATTCCCCAGGAAAGTGTATTCCCTTGTTCAACCAATCCAGGCCTAGGAGGACGAATGACCAGAGTTTATATAATTTCTCATGTATCAGGTTTTTTTTTAATTTTCATTGACGCAATGAGAATGATGAAATATGTTTGTAGGATTTGTATTTGAGCAATATAATTGAAAAGATTCCCAGTTCCAACTTCGGTTACAGAGTCTATTTAGATTCCCCCCAAAACACACACACACACACATACACACAAACCTATGCCCCACATGACCTGCCCACTCCCTGGGGAGCAGATACAGCTGCAGAGACATGTCTTCTACAATCCGTGTTGGTTTCTTCTCGTTGCTGTGATGAAATGCCCCAGCAGAAAGCAAGTCAGGGAAGAAAAGCCTTGTTTTTAGCTTACAGTTTCTGAGGACACCGTCCATCATGGTGGGAGAGGTGTAACTTTGGGTGTCAGAAAGTAAAGAGACCACGTTTGATCCACACACAGGAAGTGGGGGAGATGGAAAGTGTAGTCAAACTATAAACCTGCGAAACCTGCCCCAAAGTGAGGTACTTCTTCTAGCAAGGTTCTGCCTCCTAAGGCTCCACAGCCTCTCCAAACAGCACCAGCAACTGGGAACTAATATTACAGCATAGCACAAAACTTAATATGAAGTTTGACAGCTTATATGGCAAGATCTCAAGTAAATTTAATTTAGCATCAATGAATGAACAAGTAAAAGTAACAAAACTAAGAAAAGAAAAAATAAAAATAAATCATCAAATGTTTGCCTTCATCCAGAAAGCTGAAAAGTGAAAGCCAGCCAAGACCTTTTTTCTTGGTATTTCAGACACACTTTTGTTTCTTTGGGGTAAATATGCAGGAGTAGGGTGGTTGTATTAGACTATAGGCTTGTTTAACTGGTTTTCGTGTTTTTTTTTTCAGACACTTTTTAATTGTTATTAAAAAATTTTCCACCTCCTCCCC
>LOJH01001375.1:7111-22937 GCA_001685095.1 Ellobius talpinus
GTGGGGAGAGAGGCAGAAGCAAAGCTGCCTCTCTGAGAGGAAGATGGAAGAGAGAGAGCCAAATATCTTTTTAAATACAAGTATTTCTGTCTACATTAAAAATACTTTTGTTTTAGCAAATATTAAGTATGTTTGCATATTTAGTATTCAATACCTAATATAAATAAATAGGCGGTAGAAGGTAGAGAAAGCTACGTTGTAGAGATGGATAATATGTAGATGATAAATAGGCTTAATAGTTTCTTACTTTTAAAATGTTTCATTATATTAAATAAATTTTCAAACAAATTTTGAATATATGTGCGTGTGTGTTATTTTTACCTCTGCAGATAGGAACAGGGAAATCCCAGGAAGCTGTATTAACTGAGTTGGCTATACATGTCAGTTGAGGATGGCCATCAAGGATATAACCAGTCACACAGCTGTAACGAATCTTGTCCCCAACATCAAACCTTGTACCATACAGTACTCCTTTGGGTGGAACTCCCGGATTTCCACAGGAGCTACTCTGCAATTCTGTAACACAGAAGGAAAAAAGGAGAACGTAGAGTTACTTAAATGTATTTTAACCTTTTATAATTATAAAAGTACATCAAAATGTGATCATCATTTTCCTGTGGAGAAAAGTGGGACTGAAAACTTTGCATGTTCTCTTTCAGTTCAGGGAAGACTTACCGTGAGAATGCTAATAAATTTTGTTGCTTTACAAATGTCCTTATTTTTCTATAAAATTTTAGTTGTCTTACATTATTTAGTTTTCATACCAGGATTTGCAATTACTATAATATTATAGATTTTCTAGAGCTGAGATCAACACAACTCATATGGTATATTCAAAGCAATATTTGAATGATGGAGAAGATGCGTGCTTTTACCTATGCTAAACTACAAATCTTTACCTAGAAAACATGTACATTTTGAGTAAAGATATTTTTATTTAAATGATTAAAATATACTGAGTAGAAAATGAACATATATTTAATGTAAGAAATTTGATTAATATTCAACTCATTTATTTAGTTTGATCTGGATGTTTGATAATGATAATAGTAACAATTGCAGGACCTAGCTCATTTAAAATGAATCAATAAGATATCACTGAAGTATCAATGAAATAATTTCAGAAAAAACACAATTTCATATATATAATATATACATATGTGTATATCAATATATTAAAATTACTACTGTCATATTAAATTTTCATTGTAAACATTAATCAATTAAGCTAAAATTAATTAATGAATGAAAAGGTAATATTCCAATTTTAATAATTAGTTCAGTTACTCGTGCTATACAAATGTCAATTTCCCAGAAGGAATAATTTTATTGTAGTTTAGAGGCAGTTAAATATTAGGTGAGATAATTAAAGCTATACCGGATTAATATTCTTTTCAAATTTCAAGAATCTGATAATAAAAGTGAATCATGTTCCCTTTTTATCCTGTTACTATTCCATGTGTGGCATTAATAAGTTCTTGACAAAACCATTATGTCAATCAAATTTATTATAAACTGCAATTACTTTGAAGTTATCAAAATATATAATTGTGTATAATAATAGATAGCTAAAACTTGACAAAAATGGATTATATGCAGACATGGGTTTATAACTCTTTATAACTTGCTTCTAATAATTTTGATAATTTCTTTATGTTTTTGTTTTGTTTTATTATGTTCTATGAATGCACTCACTTTGTTGTGTGCGCGCATGCATGTGTATGAGTGTGGTTGTGATATTGTGTGTGTTGTGAATATGCATGTGCATTTATGAATGCTCATGAGTGTTCATGTGGAGGCCAAAGCAGGTAGTGGCCAAAGCAGAATTGATAGTCTCCCCTACTACTCATTTTCTTGTTGTTTTGAAAAATTCTCTCACTGAAATTTAAGCTCAAAATTTTGGCAAAGCTTTCTCACCAGTGACTGGATTCATTGGCACAGGCAAGCATGTCACAGTGTTTACAAGGGATTCAAACTTGAGCATTCATACTTTTACTCACTATTCCAGCTCCCCCAATTCTTGTTGTGTTTCCAAAGTTGAATTAATTTTCCTTATCCTTTTTGGTAATGCTAATGGAAAGACTCAGTGTTTGAGGTCACTGTTTTTGATTAAAGAATGAAATAAGAATGATGATCTCTGAAATAATGACTTGTTTTGGAGGTAAAATATCTGCTGTTATAGTTATTATATAACTATAACAGTTTATAATAGTTATTTTAGATTCCACAAATATGGAAAATTAATGGACTTGGCTAACATTAACTGGATATCAAAGGTTTGTGAAAATAGTAGCTCATCATCATAAAATAATACTTGAAAAATATTTAAAATATCACTATTCAAAGTTATTTATCCCTAAAATTTCAATTTATTCACTCATATTTTTACCATTTTGTTCACAATTCTTTAAAGATATAGTCTTTATGAGGAATTCTAGAAATCTTTAAAAGAAATTTATTGTATTTGGATTTGGACAATTAAAAAATATTTAGATTGAAGAGATGGCTCAGTGCTTTAGAATGTTTGCAACATAAACATGGGGAATGGATCTTTGTCCCTACACCCATGTAAATATCAAGGTTTAGCTGCAGATCTCTTTAGATCCAGAGTTGATTTTCGTAATTGAGAATACAAGACAATCTTTGGATTCCTGGCTGCCAGCCCAGCCAAAATATTGCAAGCTCCAGTCTGAGAGTGAGAAGCAAATTCAAGAAAAGAGAGAAGAAAGAAATGGAGATAAACTTAATGTGTCTTTCTGACCTTCACACATATACACACACATGTATGTGGTTTGTCCGTGTGTGCATTTGTGTGTGTACAAGCAATCACACCTCAAAAACATTGAGCACCAGAATATTTTTAAATGTTTCATTTTCTGTAACAGTCATATGAATGATACTTGTTGGAATCGATGCTCAGGTTAATAAGTTTTGATAAGTGGAATTAAGAACTCAATCCTTTGAGTAGAGTAATAACAAAGGAATACTTTTAATAAAACTATCACTTTTGACCTTATTCTCAATGCTTTCTCTTCCATACACACTCTAAAAATAATTAAGGTCAGGACTTCAATTATCGTAAAGTTATATATCTGAGAGAAAAAGGAATTTCCACATGCTTTCACAGGAATTTTTTTGGGTGGGAAAGAAGAGTGAAGATAACAAAGTTGCTTATGGTTTGTATGTTTAGTTTCAACTTATATTTAAATTAACAAATGAACATTACCTTGACAGAAAACTTGAAGGGAAATTAGGTCATATACTACAGATGAAGTGACTGAATAACAGAAAAGTGATATCATCACAAATTACCTAACCTCTCTTCTTGTGACTGAATAATATCTAAGCCCATGGACTCATAAAATTCATGTTTTTTTTTCAAATAAAACCCAAAGAATATCGTTTAGCAACATGTCTACTCTTTGTCATTTAGAAGTCGACACTGTTGAGTGACCTTGTGTTTCAATTGAATAATTGATATAATATTAAATATGACATCATTTACCATTAATCACTCATCACAATTAATTATGTTTCACATTCAAGTTCTATAGATCCTGGTTCTATAGATATTGCTCATGGAATCTATAATTTGTTCTTTTTCAACCTTTTCAATTTCCCTCTCAGCTGTCTATGTCCAACAAAAATGAAATGACAAAATATCATGAATTGAACAGTTACATTATCTACATTCTGGTTGATCGTTATTATTTAACTATCTCTGTGTGTGTGTGTGTGTGTGTGTGTGTGTGTGTGCTATACAGATTGCATGTATGCATGTTGCCGGGTGTGTTGACACATCTGTGAGTGGGTGGATAGTGTGTATATGCATGTTGACATATGGTATCATCCTCTATTTACTTTCATTAATTTTTTTGAGGTGTATTCTCTTTCTGATTCCAAAATTTGCAGATTTTTTGCTAGTCTAGTTAGCTAGGTTGTACCATAGAGTCTCTGTTTCTGCCTCTACAGGACTGCTATTGTAGATGGTTGTCTTGCTCATCTGGCTTTTAAATAAGTTCTGGGAATGAAGGTCAATCTTCCTGTTTATGGGAAGTATGTTCTCCACATAAGTGGTTCTCCATTCTCTTCTGCATTCATAATCTTGAACTAAAATCAAAGTACTGCATGCTAGAATGCTAAGTTAATGTTTAAAAATCACACATCTAGGTTACACTAAGTTTTCGAAGTTCTCTTATCAGTCTTCAACAATAAGAGTGAGGGAAAGTTGAGGTAATTAGTTGAATAAAGAAAAATATGAAATAATCATTGCATATTTTTCAAGTGTTTACAGTAAGTGTTATCATGTTTAAAGATTGGGAAAATACTGCTAAGGAAAACAGAGATTTAAGTGATTCAATGGATTCCTAAGTCATTCATCAAATATAATTGTCAGGTGGCCTCATCACATTTGCAATTAATGGCAGAATTGCTGAATAGCTATGTGTTCACTGATGATAAAAGCGGTATATTTTGACTAATAATGCGGAAGTGATCCTGAAAACTCCATTCTCATATTCCTTCATGCAAAGAGTGGGGGGAAATTGAATCTCTGGGATTAATTTAGAATTAGTTTAATTCCACTTTTTGCTTGACCTAGACCATATACAAAAATTAAATATAAATAAAAGGACTTTATATGCTTGCTTCACATGAATTCCAATTTTAGAATATATATGAGGCAGGTTCAAAGTTAATACAGGAATTCTAGGGTTGGTAATTTGACGACTGAACAGATACCCAGAAAATGAATCTGAAACCTTTGTTCTCCAAATGTCTGTAAATTTCAGGGACCCTTCCTGTTATGCTTACCATTCTACCTGTAACGAATAATAAAGCCAATTAAAGTGTGTCTTTCTTAAAAATAGAATGTTGAAGGTTTCATTTATGGTTTTATCTAATAAATTAAGTACTCTGCAATTTATATAAAAGCAATTTGGTAACATAAACCATGGTAAACTATAAAAGAATTTGGATGTAGCAAATATTACACTTGAAATCATAGAGGAAAACAATTCCAGGAAAATTTTCTTACTGAAATAGAGTTTAGTGGCATGCTTACGTTAATATATCTATATACATGTATAAGAATATATACTATATATATATAAAGGTAAAATATTCTGTAAGTTCACTAATTAATTTAGTCATACAAAGTATTTGTGATTCTTAATGTCAACATCAGCTTTGCTTTATAATGGATACCATTAAAGTTACTACTTCCTCTAATTTGCTAAGCTAAAATAGATTTATTCCAGTTTGTATTGTTGTCAGTCAATGGACATACACTCTTCTATAATCATTTCTGATTGATGAAACACATATTACACATACTCTCTACACTGTACTGGGAATGTGTTTCAGGCTTAAGTATTTTAGACAAGTTGTCCAGTGAAAATAGCTAATAAATAGTCAATGTGTAGTTGAAACCTTAGTTTCCTGATTTGAAAGCTTAGGAAAACTCCAGAGATCGATACAGATTGTTACCTAGGGACATCAAATAATTACTCCATCAGTACTGTTTAACCATTTTTCCGTGGCCATGATCTGAGATAGTGCTACAGTCATGGCATGTTGCTGCTCCTTATCATGTCTATTGCCAAGACGACCAGGTATAAGAAATCTTCATAAAATGCAAATTGCCTCATAATAACATGAGATGAAAAATTAGCAATTAACAGTAAAAGCATATAGCTAAAAACCTAGGCATCAATCAAGAAGGTTTTAGGAGGTATATCATATTGAAGTTAACATTAATTGTTACCTGAAATAGGATATAAATTGAGTTCGAACAATTAATAGGAGTTTTAACTGTGGTTGTCAAAACCGTGGTATAAAACTCAAAGCCATAAACAAGCATATTTGAAAAATGCCTCAAAAATAGATTTATGTGGTGAAAATACAAGTGACAAACACACACAAACACAGCATGTGTAAACACACACATGCATACACATGCACACACATGCACACACACACATACACAGAATTTTAGCAAGAACAACTTGTCAGCCCTAAACATATAAATATAATCAATGAGTTTGTGTGCTTGTGCATGCGCACAAGCATGTGCGTATATGTGTGAAGATGTCACATATATGAGAGGAGCGCAGGCTTGCAAAATAAGGCATGGAGAGGCAGAGAAAGGAGTAGAAATGACGGATACACAGTACTTAAATATGAAATTTCCCAATACTAAAATTAATAATAATAGTAAGAAGAAATACCTATTATAGATACTTATATATTAAAGCAACCAGGGATTTTAAAATTATTTCCCATTTTGTAGTAAAGGCCATGAATAACTTTCAAAAGAAAGGTTTTTAGCAACTTATCAAGCACCAAAGCTGACCTCAGATACTGGGATGAAGATATGAAAGAAAGGAAAAGGGCGCCCTGAGAACAGAGGTGCATAATTATTCCGTCAAAGAAATGAAGCATGGTCCTGCTGAGATCAATTAACAGCACTTTAAAACATTGTAAAATTATATATTCTAAGGGAAGGAAAATTCAGGTTGCTTGTACTTCTTCAAGAAAATTCATATCTGTGTTTTATATCCCAGGTGATTAAAAATCATTTAAGAGAGTAGAACATAAATCTGAGGGAAAGAGTTTTGCATCTAGTACCTCTCAGTCAGAGACTTAAAAAGGAATACTTGGCAAATATAAATGCATTTTGTCACTATTTACTGATGCATAATGTTCTCTGTTACAGTCTTGAACCATTTTATTTATGTAGGACATAAATGAAATCATTTATGAGAATGTTCTCAAAGATGTCTGTGCAAGCATTTCATGAATATTTTCAAACACTTACTGTAGCATTCCTATCCCCTGGATTTTTTGTCCATTACATACAACAGAATGAATCTGTTTCTTTATACTTAGTTCATTGCTATTATACAACTTGGGGACATGAGAACAAGGGCTCTGACTCATCATTGTGAATCAAGTATTTAGAACACTGTGTTGCTGGCAAGCAAACAAAGATTGAGTTAGCTGAGTAATTTCATTCAACGTGAAAATGCAAAAGATAATCATCACACAAAGGTTTTATTCTGACAAATGCTTAAACAGAAAACAATGGAGCTGAACTCGTATAAAACAGAGCAATAGGCATGTGTTGAATTAACTGTGCTACTATAAGCACTGAATAACATTTGAAAGGCGTGGCTTGTTTTTTTTAAAACACCAAATTTCACTGTTAAGCTTTTCAACTGTATTGTCCTATGAAAATGCAACCACTTCTATAAGCCAGTTTCTGTCCATGAACATAACATTATTTCTATAATTCCAACCATGCTTTTTTATCTCCTTGTGATTCTGAAAGTATACAAGAGACATTTGTTGTTCCAAAAGTGAAAAGATTCTTCATAAGACTGATATTTGCTAAAAATAAAATATCAGTTTTTGTTAGGAGTATTTTAATATAAAAAGAAAATCATGATAAATGAACAAACAAACAATTTCAATAACCAAGATTGCCACAGCTGTTTTTTCTAATAGAAAAACAAATCACTAAACTGATTGTGGGGGTAGAGTATAACCATTGCTTAAAACATTGGACAAGAACTACTGAGATGGTTAAATGTTTAAGAAGACTTCCTGCTCCTGTAGAGGATCTGGTTTGCTTTTCTGTACCTACATGTTGGCTCAGATCCATCTATAACTCCAGTTCCAGGAAATATGATGCACTGGTGGGGTTTCTGCAATCGGGTAGCATACATGTGACATTCATTTATATGTTCAGTCAAGACTCTTAAGCATAAAACAAAAACAAGCCTTTAAACAATGCATTTCAAGTGGCATCAGATTTTGCTGGCATAATTTTGTTAATATGAAGATAAATGTTAAAACTGATGGAAAAGGTATTTGACATGTTTATAAGATACTATATGGTTTCAGTATTAAATATCAATACTTCTTTTATGCCAAAAAGATTGTGGTACATGCAATAAATTTTTAGAAATTATGTATTTTAATTAAATGATTGTCAAATTAAGATAGTTTTGTAGGATTATAATAAAATGTAGTATCTAATTACATCCAGGAGCTTTACTAGTATATTGTATATCAAGATAAATAATAATATAGAAATCAGGTATTTTTACAATCATATCTGCTTTAAAGTTTCTGAGAATGAGAGATGCTGCATCTGCCATGGGATAACCTTTCATCACTTGAGTCAGAATAGCAGGAAAAATGCGTACAAGCCCTCCTTTCCTCATGACAGAATTGGGGCAAGTATCAGTGTTAAAACTTTAGTTCTCATGGAATTCATTTCTTTAAAAGGGTATGCTAAGTTGATCAGAGGTAATTTGCTGGATTATATAATCATTGAATATGATGAGTGAGAGATGCCTCTGTGTTTCAGCAATTACTCCATCACCAAATGATTACTGAACTTTGCGGCATAAATGTCAAAGGGGTCTAACAAATATAACACCATTTCTACCTTGTTGGAACTTATAACTAAGCTGAAAAATGATAAAGCATGCACAATATGACCTTCTGAAAATTAAAACTTGGCCTAAAGTTTGAAAATTTAAAAATGATACTACTTCATTTTGTAATGTTATCTCTTTCTGTCTCTCTCTGTCTCTCTCTCTGTCTCTCTATATATCTCTCTCTGTGTGTATTTATGTTTGTGAGTGAATGCCATGTAATGCTCAGTGCCTGTAGAAGACAAGAGGGAGTATCAGATGTTTTGGAGTTGTGAGTTACTGGCAGTTGTGATTTGCCAGATATTAGTGCTGAATATGAACCTCAGATCCTCTTCAAAAGCGTCAAGTATTCTTAGCTGTTGAACCATTTCTCTAACACCCCTATTACTCTCTTAAACAAACAAAACACTTTATTATCTATCATAGATCTGTCTATCATTTTGTTCATTGTGTGTGCAAAATTGGGTGTGCACATGTTGTATACATGTGAATGTGTGCACAGGTGTAGTCATGTGAAGATAGAGAAAACTCCAAGGAGTTGCTTCTCTTCACCACCAACTTGGTGAGTTCTGGAGGCTGAACTTTCATTTGTCAGAGATAATATCAAGCCACACCTGACTCCACATCCTACAAATACTCACCTAATATGAAGATCACTATGTGAAGGAAGCATTGTTTAATTTTGAGTAAAGTGATGTCAATTTACCTGCATAAGACCCACAGATGAACAATGGAGAGACAGTCAGGGTAACAGAGAAAAGTTAGAATTGAATGGAAAGCAATTTTAAAATGGACAAACACAATGATAGTCACAAGGGAATTTCATGAGTATGCTTTTGAGAAACTTTAACTTAGCTGTTTTAGGTAGTGTCTCTTTACTGCTGCTGTTGCAGAAATTCAACATAAAATCATATGAATAAGACTGCTGTTGTTTCTTCTCAAGTGACTCTGATTATTTAAGCAAATGGTGATAGGACTAAGAACATCAGAAGCCTAAGGTTCTTCTTTCTTTTTGCTTTGTCATCCCTGAGAACTCAAGATAAAAATGAATTAATAAAATTACTGAATTTCAGGCTGTTGGGTTGAATGGGGGTGATCCACTGTCCTGGGTTTCCTTCTGTTTCTGGTACAAAACCCCCTGTCCAAAAGTCGTCTTAGCCATCCAGATCATAGTCCATCACTGAGTGAAGCAGAAACCAGAAAACGGGAACCATTGAGATACACTGCTCGCTGGCTCAATCTCAGGTTCACCCATTCTTAGCTAAATTTCTGATATGATTTATGACAAGCTATTCTGAGACAGCATTACTTACAGTGGGCTTGGCTCTACAATATCAATTAATAATCAAGAAATTCACCCTGGTGTACACCCAAAGCCAGTCTAAAAATGCATTTCTCAATCCAAGTTTCCCTCTCAGATGACTACATAGTTTATCAAGTCAACCACAGTTAAAGTTAAAGGCAAATTTCCTATTATGGATACCTGCTACAATTCTAGATTTCTAGAAAATCGACAACAGGGTTATTTTCTAGTGATGGAATTATTTTGTTTACTTTTGAGGTTAACTGTATCTCCTCACTAAGGTGAGAAATTGGGTGAACAGATAATGGATGTTTGCAAAAGCAAAAAGGGGGAGAGAGCAAAAGTAATGGACATGTGCAGTCCGTGAAACAAAAGTGGGAAAGAATTGTGTGCTCTGAAGGTCTACACTTCCCATGGTCCTGCATCTTCAGGGATGGTTGGACAGTTCTTCCTTGTCCATATTCTCTGTGATGCAACTTGAAGTGGATGAAGGAAAACTGATCTTGTATCTGCATGCTAGAATACATCAAGTCATACAGGTTTGGTGACTGAAATTTGCCTTTTCAATTGACTAAACAGGGATTTGTAGATAAGTCATTTATTTATTTGGCCCAAATTCCCTAAGACAACATTAGGGATTGATTTGTATGCCCCATGTCTGTTTTATGTGCCTGCAAATACTCAAATACTTCTGCCATTCTCCTTAATAAGGCTCCCTTCAGCAGATTCAAGCAATAAATTTGGGGAGGAATCTGGTATTCTCCACCTAATTTTTAATTCCCCAAAGGATTTGACAGCCAGAAACAGAACAATTTAATACATAGTAAGCCATCCATTTGTGTTGCACCTTAGAATTCTGTCTTTCACATCACTGTGAGCTATAACCTTCCATAAATATAGAGAAGAGAAAACTAGTCTCATTTATTATGAGTTTCATTGCTACTCTCTGACCACAAAATGAGGACATATTTTGTATTTCTGTTTCAGCATATTCCTTCAATGCTACACCATTGATAGAAATTTTTAAGTATTTTTTTTTGAAAATCATAAATAGACTTAAAATAAATCATAGTAGTGGATGTAATATATACCTCTTAACTACTAAATAATTAGTCTATTAAATTCAACATAATAATTAAATATACCTAGAGTCTCTGCCTGCCGTCCCTAAATTCTCGAGAGCAGAAACGACTAGAGTAACATGCTTTCTTAAATTATAACTCATAGATCAGGGGAATCACATTAAAAAACAAAATTATAATCATTATTATTTATCCAAAGGAAGGTAGAAAATAATGAAAACTGTTTTTTTCTAATTTGTTTCTCTGCTGTTTTGATATAACACTGATCAAAATCAGCTTGGCAGAAAAGAGCAGTTGTTTGGTTACAAATTACAGTTCAGCATTGAGGAATGGCTGGACCGGAACTTGGGCAAGAACCTGAAGTCAAGAAGAGAAGTAGAGGCCTGGGGAAAGATGCCGACAGTTTTGCCCAGCTACATTTCTTATACCTCCCTCCCTGTCTAGAGTTGCTACTGCCCACAGTGGGTTGTGATCTCCTAAATCTATTGACAACAATAACAACAACAACAACAACAAAAATTCTCACAAGTCAATCAGATGGTAACAATTCCTCAAGTGAGATGCCTTCATCTGAGATATGTTGGAATCTGTGTCAAATTGTCAAAGACTAACTAGGACCGTGCTAGAGTAAAGCTCCAATTTCAACAATAAAATCATTATGCACAATCTTCAAAGAAACTGCACATGTCTAAAACCTATGTTCCATTTTCAAATAAGTGCATTGAATTGCTGGAACTTAATTATCATTAGCCACAGGAGACAAAATGTAGATTAGTTTAGCTCATAACATTTGAAATAGTGAAATTGAGATTGATGGATTTTGTCATCACATTGACAAAAACATAGGTCCCTCTCATGTATCATATTCTTGTTTATATAGTTGCACTCATCAAACATCCCCACTCAGTCTCACCTCTTCTGTATACATGAGAAAGCCCAAGCCTCCTAGTAATAGTCAGAATTTTCTATAAGAACACCACATTCTAACTGCAAAATAAAGTGATAGCGTTTTAAAGATGCATTATTTCTGCCAAATATCCACTCATCCCTTGCATGACATACATATTATTGATTCATGGTTATACTTACACCATTTTGAAATGCCTGCTTTTTTTGCCTATTTAGTGCTTTAATAGTTGAAAACGTAAATCAGTTTCAAATTTCTCCTGGAAACATTTACAGCTTATTCTGTATATCATAAAAGAATTTCAAAAAATTGGAGGCAGGACAAAAGAAAATAAAAATAAATTGAAACTGTGTGTGTGTTTGTGCGTGTGCTTTTGTGTACACAAACACATGTATACAGAAGAGAGAACAACTTTGTTACCCTTCATTATTACCATCCATTCTTTTTTTCTTTTAATACAGGTCCTCTTTCTGGCTTGTCTCTCACCAAATTGGCTACAGTGAATGGCTAGAAAACCACTGGATGCATCTGCCTCTGCTTCCTTGGTGCTTAGATAATGAGTTCATGGCACCATACCAGTTTGTTTGTTTGTTTGTTTCCTTTACATGCATTCTAGGGATCAAACTCAGGTACTTGGGCTTGGAAAGCAAGCCTCTTGCAAACTGATCTATTTCTCTAGTCTCTCAAATATCTTTTAAAATGAAGTGAAATCCCTTTGATGTCTAAAGCCACAAAGAAGTAATTTATAGACAATATTTCTTGTGAGGATAGTGGGAGTGTAGACTCCAGAGGTATAACGTTGGTAGGGTGGCAGGACTATAATGAACCTTGGTTCTGTTCTTTCCCATAATAGTGCTCAACATCCTTTTCTGTAGGAAGTGCTCTGTAAGAATAGAAAACATAACAAGTTTGGGGACTTGTTGCGGTGTTTATACATTCTTAGAGTTGTTTTACATTTATGAGAAAAATAGACTGGGAGAAATCTCACTAATGAAATCAAATTAACCGCCATACCCTAAACCCTGTCTCTGCCATGTTCTAGTCTGCAGTCAATGAGGCTTTTAATACTTTAGTTTCTTCAGGTACCAACCTCATTACTGAGATTTATTGTTGTTTTTTGTTTTAATGAAAATTAATGGGAACTCCATCTGAATTTAACAATGTTGTGCATTTATTGATAACATCATATTCCAATACTCATTTAATGGTTGCTTGATACTTACTGAAAAGACATCCATTGTGGGTGAAATTATTTTCCTCAGAAAAATGTGTTCATGAGCCTTAAGTTTATTGAACGTGCATGACTTCACTTCATCCAAACTATACTAGACTTAGCAATGACAAAGATTTCCCAATGATACTTTTTCATTTTTATATAGCTCATCTATCCTTAGTGAGATCTTAACATTTAGTATGTATTTTATCTTTTAAACATTGACACCTACTAATCAGTTTTGATACTGGTTATAGCTCATGGTACAATATAAAAGGAAACGCTTCCCCAAAGCTATAAAAAACCTAATTGAACCTAATTATGAAATCATCTCTTCATTCAGTTATTTAATCTAGACTCTTCCCTCACATTAGACTGTCAAACTGCATATTTTCCTTATATGGCCTATCCAATTGGATTCCAAGCAATATCCATTCAGCAAGAGTACTTATGATTAAAATTAATAGAAGCTAGGCATAGATTGAGTGAAAATTGTAGTTATTAGAATTGTAATATGAATATAAGAAAGAATTAAGCATCATTGGACCTTCTTATTTTAATTAAGTACCCAAACACTCTTAATCAAGCATATAATTAAATTTAAGAGGAAATGTATTGTCTACTAATTTCCATTGATTATTAATAATATGCTTATTTATGCATGCAAACTCTATAATGGCATATATCTCCAAACTGTTTCTGAATGACAATAACTGAGTTCTGCATAATAAAACTATTAATGAAATGGAATCTTGCAAGAAATTTCAGGCAAGAAAACAGTTCAGATCATATAATTGTTTTTTTCTAATTTCTCCTTTTAAAACAATCAGAGTATATCATATGAATTTTTACAGAATAACATCAGTATTTATTTTTACTTCCTTGTTTTTTCAATCACAGTATGATTTAGTAATAATAATATATTTGGGCAATAACATATTACAACAATATATTTAATAATAAAAGATATTTAATCATTTTTAGCATTTAAATAAATGACATTTCTTCCATTTTGTCATAATAAGCATTTACAAGAGTGACTTTTGTTACATGGTGTAAATTATTAATTTTCTTTCTCTATTTATTTTTATTTTTGTTTTTGTTTTTATTTCCAAGACAAGAATTTTCTGTGTAGCAGCTCAGGGTATACTGGTACTGGCTTTGTAGACCAGGCTTCCCTTGGATTCATAGAGATCTATCTGCCTCTGCTCCCCAAATCCTGGGATTAAAGCATGCACTACAACCCAACCAACTAGTTAATAATTAATACCATTTAATAATCACTTGTTTATAAAGGAACCACATTCTAAATGGTTCATAGGAAGAAAGTGTGTTTTGTAAATAGGGCCCAAATCCCATGACTGAGTTTCATAGGGCACAGAGGAAAACAGACTACTACCATCTGTCATGTCCCATTTCTAGGCAGGTACTCAATATTTGCATTATCCTTCCTTTGTCATATTTCCTCGTAATAGTTATTGTTAATAACACATCTTATATTTTGTATATTATCTCTACTATCAAGGTCTTTCCCCTAACTTCTCACTCTCAAATGTAATTAAAAATTTCTGGGAGAAAGGAGACAGAGTAAAAGAAATGCCATGGAGCTGCTGCCGGAGACAGGCACACTGAAATTTGCTGGTAGGACACGACCTCCTGGTGATGCATAGGTTAATGAAGATGGGTTAAATTAAGATGTAAAAGTTAACCAATAAGAAAATAGAGCTAATGGGCCAATCAGTGATTTAAATAATTTAGTTTCTGTGTGATTATTTTGGGTCTGAGCTGCCGAGTAGCCAGGAGCCAACAAGTGGCTTCCTGCAACAAAACAGCACCATGCTATTTCAGTATCAAATATGTGTTTCTCCTGTGGAGCAGATTTAAATCTAATCATGAAGTGGCTGGTTATTCTGTGGCACTATTGTCACTATTGCACTGATGTGGGTATCTTGACTAGCAAGTCATCATTGTAGCATGGAGGGATCCCAAATTGTCATGACTGTGGGTAACTTTACTTCCCGAGCTATCTGCATAGCATCTTCTATGAAGAAGAACCAGCAGGGGAAAGGTTTCCTATTTAGTACAAAGTTCTAGTAGACAATAAGATCAATGACTATAAGTCTATAAGATAGGTACCTCACATATTGGGATTTTGTTTGTTAGACTTTGGTTTCTGGGTAGATTATATTCCTGTGTAGACAACTCCAAAAACTCTTAGCAAATGTGTTTTCCTGCATAAGACCTGTAAGATACCTAGCCAGTTAATACTATAGCATGGAAAGTGAGAGGTCTCATTAGCTTCCACTACGAGCTGAGGGAATCTGTCTTTCTTTCTCCCTTCCTTCCTTCCTTCATTTCCTTCCTTCCTTCCTTCCTTCCTTCCTTCCTTCCTTCCTCCTTCCTCCTTCCTTTCTTCCTTTCTGTCTATAAAACATTTTAAAATACTATGTTTCCATATGGCTTTTTTAAACATTCTTAACATTATTTGTGCCTTCTTTCGCCCTTCTTTGCCCTATCCTCCCAGTCCTCTCCCCTCTTTAACTTTCCTTCCTATAATATTTTGAATACAATTTAAATTATTTTAAATAATATTTTAAAGTTTTCAATACAATCACAACATAAACACAAATTTGAATGCTAATTCTATCTATATTTAAAACTACTAGATTAGAAGACATTTACTCACAAATGAGTAAATTTTTGTAGAAAAATTACAACTCTATTTATTCATGTAAGGCTGTGTGATGTTTTAATGCATTTATACAATATGGCCTAATTACATCAAGGTGTATATGGCAAATTCATCATTTTGCTTTCATTTTACCTTCCTTCCTTCCTTCCTTCCTTCCTTCCTTCCTTCCTTTCTTTCTTTCTTTC